>CM028345.1:37268636-37492317 GCA_016618105.1 Dendrobium huoshanense
ATGATTTTCAAAAGTCAAGTCGATACCCTTTCAAAAAGATTGAATGTGCTTTGAGGATTATTCTTCCTTGCATGAGAGAACGAATTTTATTCTCTAATACTTGAGATATAATCCCAGCATTCAAAATAATAAAAAAAAATCAATCAATTTAAGGTATTTGAAGAAAGTGGAGCCTCTTCTCGAATTCAATTGAAATCAAAAGATGAGCGAATGCTCTAAAAAATTAAAAGATGCGCGAATGCGCCAAAATCAAGAAGTGCACGAAGTGCACAAAAAGTCAAAAGATGCGCAATATGTGCCACCAGAAAAGAAAAAGAAGAAGAGTAAGATGGCTTCCTTCCTCTAAATCCTTGAATATCAAAATAACTCGATCACCTTCAAGTACTTGACTTTGAAAATCCTGAATTTAGATTCTTCAACATGCATGAATTTTTTATTAGATAGAAGGACATGTGCAAGAAAATTGAAAATATCAAATTTCTCTCTTCAACTTAAACCTTTTTGAAGTTAATTTTAATTCAAATTTTATTTAAGTGAAACCCCAGTACAGTTTCTACGAAACTTGGTCTGGGTCAACAAAATTGAAATCCTTCCAAATTGGTTGGAGTCAACACTACTTCTCACTGCACTTCTAAATTTGTTCCCACATGTCGTTCCGACAGGGTCCAAATAGTTAGAGGAAATTTCTTAATAGAAATGAATGAATCTTCTACTCCTGATAAGAAATCAAATCCTGTCCTTGAGGAATGTGCAAGTCCTTATGTGTAGGCATCTTTTCGTTTGAAGCCTTTTCAACAAAATTACACTCTATACTGGGTCCAAGATCAACCCTACTAGAGGAGTATTTTGTAATGCTGGAAATTGCCGTTCAAAATCAAACTACGACTGAGTAGAGTGCCCGACTCTAATTTGAGGAGTTCGAGGCCTTGTAGAGCTTTGTCTTTAAGGCTCAATAAAACTCAGAATCGTACAAAGCCTGACTGATTGAAGCTCGTGATAAGATGGAGCAACTTAGAACCTTCCAAGGAGGAGTCTTAGTCCAGGTTCTTTGGATGCATATCTTAGCCTACCGAGAGATCGGTGGAGGAGATTGAACAAACTCGAAATTTTACTCTTGTTGTAGGGACGATCTTTTAGAAAATTTCAAACATTAATTGATCAACCCTGGAGAATGCCACCTGATATATTTTTTAAATATTGGGGAGGCTCTTCAGGAAGTACCATGCCAGATGAGTGTCAAATTCAAAGTCAATAAAAAGTCTTCGAATTTCTTGGATTAAAGAAACTTCTCAATTCAAAATCAAATATCAAGAAACTTTCAAAATTCACATTCAAAAATCAAATTCAAATTTCAAAATTCAAAAATCAAATCAAAACCCAGATTCAAAATTCTTCAAATCAAAATTGTCAAATCAAGTTTCAAACTCAAACATTTTTAAAATCAAATTTCAAATTCAAACACATTTAAAATCAAATCAATTCAAATTCAAAAAATCATTTAAATCTCAAATTCCAAATTTCAAATCGATCCTCTGTGTGAAGCAAGTTTCCTTCACATACGATCATTCCAGATCCGATCCGCTGTGTAGAGCAAGTTTCCTCTACATACGATCATCCAGACTCGATCCTCTATATGGAGCAAGTTTCCTCCGTATATGATCATTCCAGACTCGATCCTCTGTGTAGAGCAAGTTTCCTCTACATACGATCACCCAGACTCGATCCTCTGTGTAGAGCAAGTTTCCTCTACATACGATCACCCAGACTCGATCCTCTGTGTAGAGCAAGTTTCCTCTACATACGATCACCCAGACTCGATCCTCTGTGTAGAGCAAGTTTCCTCTACATACGATCACCCAGACTCGATCCTCTGTGTAGAGCAAGTTTCCTCTACATACGATCACCCAGACTCGATCCTCTGTGTAGAGCAAGTTTCCTCTACATACGATCACCCAGACTCGATCCTCTGTGTAGAGCAAGTTTCCTCTACATACGATCACCCAGACTCGATCCGCTGTGTGAAGCAAGTTTCCTTCATATACGATCATTCCAGATCCGATCCGCTGTGTAGAGCAAGTTTCCTCTGCATACGATCATCTTGACCTGATCCTCTATATGGAGCAAGTTTCCTCCGTATACGATCATTCCAGACTCGATCCTCTATGTGGAGCAAGTTTCCTCCACATATGATCATCCAGACACGGTTCTTTGTGTAGAGCAAGTTTCCTCTCCATAAGATCGTCCTTTAGTGATGGAGTATACCCTCAGCGGCACCGTCCTAAATTCAATTTCCAGATCTGATCTTTTGTGGGAAGCAATGCTTCCTTCCCACAAGATCATCCAGTTTTCTTTTCCTTAAGGTTAGATGTGAGTCCTCGTGCTTTCTCTCCTTAGGACTAGATCTGCTAGTGGTAGAGTACGCCCTTAGTGGCACTACCCTAGTATCAAATTCAAGATCCAATTCTCTAGGGTTAGGTCTTCCCTTTCCTTAGAACCAATTCAAAACTCAATCCTCTAGGGTTAGGTCTTCCCTTCCCTTAGAATCTATTCCAAATTCAAACTCAGAGGTTAGGCCACCCTTTCCTTTAGATTCAAAACTCAAATCCGATCCTTTATATTTAGGAATTCTCTCTTCCTATAGGATCACCTAGTCTTCCTTTTCCTTTAGGGATAGAACCTTTTCTTCCCTTAGGATTCGACTCGCTAGTGGTAGAGTACGCCCTTTGTGGCACTACCCTGATATCAATTCAAACATCGATTCCCCAGAGGTGAACTTTTCATTCCCTTAGGATCAAAACTCCGGACTTGACCTTTTTCGGTCAACGCCAATATGTGCAATAGAATTTCATTCTATTACACATATTGGGGGTCCATTTGTTGACCTCATTTTTGTATGAGGTCACTAAGGATCTATCCAGACTCCAGATCAATCTAAAAATTTAGGATTCTCCAAAATCCAGACCTTAGGATCCACTCTAGATCCTAGGACCCTTCTAGATTCCAGACCCTAGGATCTACTCTAGACCCTAGGATTCTTCCAGACCAACCCAGATATTAGGATCTATTCTAGACCCTAGGAGATGTCCAGACCTTAGTTCAATTCAAATTCCAATCAAATCCAGATCAAATTCAAAAAATCCAGACCCAAATCCAATGCTAAAAGGGCAAGTCCTAAAAGCCTTTTTCAGCAAATTTTCAAACACTTCAAAATCAATCAATTGACCTCCGATTCAGAGTCTGTCAGTTGCATACTGATGGGACATGTCTCTGGAGGCAACCCTCCAAATTTGAGCCCATTCCAAGGTCTCTAACCCCAGAAACTTAATTAAACTCCATAGGCTGTAAAACCTTCAAATATTTACGGCCTATGCCACTGGATCTGCCATCCAGTGGATTTTGACCTTAGAGCTCTCTTCAAGCCTCTAATTACTTCCAGACCTTTAATTATGACTCACTGAATAGTAAACTGCATTTTGGTTGACTCACTTTGACCCCTAGTCGACCAGGGGTCAAAATGACCAAAATACCCCTATGGGGCTCAAATGGTGTTTTCAAACCAAATGAACTCCGAATTGAACGCAACCACCTCCAGCAAGTTTCAAATATCAAACCAAACTTGTTGGACCCCTTTCCGAGCTCTGGGTCAACCTGGTTGACCAAGTCAACCTAGTTGACCCAAGAGACCCTTTAAGGGTCCAAATAGGCCTTTTGACCCAAATGACCTCTCCAGGCCATGGAACCACTTCCATTGGTCTTGAAACGTCATTTGAAACCTGTTGGACCCATTTCCAAGCCCTGGGTCAACCTGGTTGACCAAGTCAACTTAGTTGACCCAAGTGACCCCTTAAGGGTCCAAATGGGTGTTTTGACCCAAATGACCTCCCCAGACCATGGAACCACCTCCATTAGTCTTGGAATGTCATTTGAAACCTGTTCGACCCAAACCCAGACCCTGGGTCAACCTGGTTGACCAAGTCAACCCAGGTTGGCCAAACATGCCCTTAAGGGTCAAAACGAGCATTTTGACCGAATTAACCTACCCAGACATTGGGACCACCTCCGATGGTCTCCAAATATCACTTCAAATTGATTGAACCTATTTCTAGACCCTGGACCCACCCGGTTGACCAAGTCAACCAGGATCGACCTAATGAGCCCTTAGGAGTTCAGATGGGTCACTTCAACCCATTTGATCTTTCTAACCCATTCAAGCTCTCAAACCCATCTCAAAACTTAAATCAAATCCATTCAAACATCAACACTCTCTCACTCAATCTCTTGGCTCTAGAATCATTCCAGCCCCCAAAACCCTCAAAAAACCTTCTCCAAACATTTCCCTAGCTCTTCTATGCCTTCCCCTATCAGATCTCGGCCTCCAAAGCTTCATTGGTGAAGAGAGAGGAAGGTAGAGAGAGAAAGAGGATTTTCAAGAACAACTTCAAATCCAGGCAAATCCAGCTCTTGGAGTCTTCATCAAAGTTGAAGAGGACATCTCCAGCTTTCCAACGAACCCAAGAAATCAAAAATCCATCGGCTAGATTGTAAGTTATTCTTGTTTTAAGTTTAGATTTTATTTCAAAACTGTAGCAAAAATACAGTGTATAGAGCCTCCAAACTCCAGACACTGTAAGTTTAGGCTACCATCAATCTATGTTTCAAATTTCATGAAATTTGGTTGAGTAATTTAGGAGATTTGAGCATTTAAATATTTCTTTAAAAAATGAACTGGGAGATCTCGGGAGATCTGGACCGTCCGATCGTTCATTAGACGGTCCAGATCGAATCTAGACCGTGCGACCTCTCTGGGGATCGAACGCAGGTCTCCTGGCCAAACCGCGCGGGTGACGTGGCTCGTTTTGGTCGCTCGGATCAGATCCGATCTGATCAGATCGGACGGCTACTGCTCCTGCCTACGTGGTTAAGTGACCACACAGGATCACGCCACGTGTCAAGGCCGCGGCGCAGCGCCGCCGTCCAGCCAATCATTGCCAATGATTGGATTGGCGGCGCCGGCGGCCGATTTGACTCAAAATTGATTTAAAAATCATTTTAAATGCCCAGAACTTCTAAAATTCATGGTAAATCCAAATTTTCACCAAAATTAGTGTTTTAGGGCTTGTTGGAAAGCTCTTGATCTCTAGTTTTTATTGAAATCAAATTAAACATATTTTGATCACTGGTTTTTGAGAAATATGGGTTTATTTGAAATCCAATTTTCTCAATTTTCTTCCCATCCAGTGGTCAAATGATGTTAAAATTTTGGTAAAACAATTTTGGACATCTTAGGCATTACCTGTAATTTTCTTAGCTCAAGATGTCCACTGGATTGCTATGGGATGAATTTACAAAGCAATGAGTCCATTTTGGACCCAAAACTTTGAAAATTCATAACTCTCCAAATTGGTAGAATTAGGATTCCTAATTTCTGTGGTGTGTTTGTGTATGTCCAAGGGTTAGATGAACAGAGATTTAGACCCAATTGAACTCTAGTGCCACCTAGGGACAATAATCAAGGACAAGGTCTAGATAACTTAGAAAAATCCTAGGAAATTCTATACACACCCAATAGGGGTGAAACGTGAGGACATTAAACTTAGTGATATTTTACACCTTAGGTCCAAATTTCACTCAATTTGGAGTTCAGGAAGTTAAAAAGTTAAACATGTCAAGATTAACCCTTAATTAAGGCCTCAAAACTTCTAAAAAATGTAATAAATACATTTTGAATCCAAAAAATATGTGTAACCCCTCTAACTGACCAGAATCAAGTGCTTAATCAATGAAAATTAAGATCCCTTTGAATTGACAGCAATTTGAACCTTAATCTAATTTTAAGTGAAAATCAATATTTAATTCATTTAATTAATTAAAAAATATTAAAAATTCAAAAAAATTCCCAAACACTTGGAAATCTCTCCTTAGGTCATTTCTGACCTTTGGAGTTGATTTCAAGGAGTTTGGGACTCATTTGGAGAAAAATCACAAAATGGCCCTCTAATTAAGAAATTTAAAAATTCAATAATTGTCCAAACTTCAAACCTCCATAACTAATTCCAGAAAAATGAAAATTGAACAAACTCACTTGCATTCAACTCCTATTAATGCCTAATATTTATTAAAAATATCAAATTCCAGAAATCTGTAATAATTCAAAAAGTCAACAAACCGGTCAAACCTAGTTCAAATCTAGTTCAAAACTTCAAACCTCCGTAATAAAATGTAGAAAAATTCGATTTCAACGTACTTACCTTCTAACTGATCGTAGTAAGGTCTAGTATTTTAATAAAATACAAATATTCCAGAATTTGAACTTAATCAAAAAGTCAATTTTCAACCCCTTAATTAAATGATTAAAATATTCAAAAAATTCATAAAATTCAAAATTATTCCAAAATTCCAGAAAATGTTAACTTAATGTTTAAAACATTCAACAAACCTCTTAAAACACAACAACCATCCTAAAGATGAAGTTTATTGGCTGGACTACTCCGGGCTGCGGGGCTAAGTGTCCTAAGGAGGCTGGTTCCTCGAGCCTGGTGGCACAACGCCACGAATGGATTCCAAGGGGTGTTAAACTTTAAAAATAGATTAATTATTAATAATCTAACCTTTTAAAACTTCTAATTCAACTACATTAATTTGGTTTATCGGCTGGACTACTCCGGGCTGCGGGGCTAAGTGTCCTAAGGAGGCTGGTTCCTCGAGCCTGGTGGCACAACGCCACGAATCGATTAATGGAAAACTCAAATGAATCAAACTTTAAAAATCAGCAACCAAACACTTTTAATTAAAATTCATTAACTTTCAAATTTTAATCAAATCAAATCACTTAATTATATCGGGTACCACTGGGTAACCCAGGCCTACGAGGCTATTAACTTAGCCCCAAGGAAGGTGAAATAAACTTCACGGCCTCGGTGTGAAACAAAGGTGGTATTCAACAAATAATTAATAATCAATTTTAAAATTAACTTCAAGCCATTAATACTTAAACTCAAATTTAAACCCCTTAAGCCTTTCAACCAACCAGAACCTTAATCAACTTCAATCTAATGATCCTATTTAGGATATATCCAAACCACACGACCTACCTCACACACTTTAGATGGTTTGCTAGGAGCACCAACTCTAGTTTTAGGCTAGGCCGGTGTTTACTTTTTGCAGCTGTGTGCCGGGTTTTCGAGTTTTCACTGCATGCTGTTTGCTAGTTTAGAATTGATTGATTGTTTATTTATTTACTGCAATTTGTTGAGCATTTTAAATTTCAAATATATTAATTGCTTGAGATTCATATATCAACTGCTTGAGATCAAATATTAACTGCTTGGGACTGTATATATAAATGTTGATTATTAGGATAACCCTGTAGGATCGAGTCTAGATTTTTCAATTTTGATTAATGTAAATTTGATTTGATTTGTGTTGTAATTTCAAGTGATTTGAGATGGGGTAACATCCAATTTGGAATCCAAAGAGGAAGGGACATCCCTCAGGGGAGAGTCCCTCTCCATTTGGAGCTCCAAATTAGGATGGTTTTGAAATATCCAAAGAGAAAAGATAACACCCCGATTAAGGGGGAGTTTCTTTTCATTTGGATATCCGGACCCGACGATCCAAGAAACAGCAGAAGGATGAAGAAGTGGATAACGAGAAGACCCATTCTCAAAGTCACTTGAGTCTTAAGATTAAAATCCGGGTTGTAGTCAGTGGTGCCCGGCCACTTTAATTTTCTGCAAATTTCTGTGATGTAATAATAAGGGGCACTTGCCTACGGACATTCAATTTGATATATTTAATTTGATTGATTTATTTAATTGATTGTGCAGTAGAACTACCTATTTTTCTAGTCTTTTTACCTGCATGTCGATTTTGATTTGACCTGGAATCCGATTGTAGGCTCTTAAGGACTTAATAAAACTTTTCTACTTAAATCAAATTAAAAACTTTAAGCTCACATAGAAACTCTAACAAATTTAAGAAGTAAGCCCGGGATCGCCGGAAGTTTTCATTTCATAGCATTCATTCAAATTCAACCTTTTAATTGAGTCGATTAACATGCATCATTTTAGCAACTAATTTAAAAAAACCTTTTAACCCTTAATTGCATTTGCTTAAGCATCAAACCCAACATAAGTTTAAGGGACCATTTAGGATCTGCTCTAGATGTCGGTCCCGTTCTCGAATACCTTTCTTAAATAATGTCCCGACCCATTCTAACATTAAATGGCTTGATACATGTTTTTAAAGCGCCTAGGTGGTTTAGCTGGCTCCCCAATCCAGGCCGGGGTAAGACCAGATTTGCATTGCACTAGCTAGGTTCGGGTTACTTTTTAGTACCCAATTTAGACTTAGGTTCTGAGGCAAGCTTGGGCTATAAGACCTCACCATCCGGGAATTGAATCCCAATTTCCTAATAAAATTGACCATTCAAACTTAAATCACTTTCAATCAAATTCAAGCCTAACACTTAGGATAGACTGAGGTGTTTCTGAAGTAATTCAGAATCCCAAAACACCTCCTACCTTTCTTCCTTTGACTCCAGAAATAAGTGTTCAACCTTGATCCAATCCCGATTGAAAATTTCATACCCTTTTCTTCCTTTGATGTCAAACTTTGAAAATCTTAAATAAAATTTACACCGCTATTTTAATCGAGAGTTTTCGTAGGAAATTTCAATTTCCTACGATGTAATTAACTACGAGGGCTTGCGCTCGTAGGAGATTTAGTAACCCAGAATTGATTTTCAAAATTAACTTTTTCAAAACCCTTAATTAATTATCTTTGGGGAAATTTGAAACTTTGAAATTCGAACCCATTAGGGAACGATATGTTCGTCTTTCGAGGCGATATATTGTTCATAATAGAGTGTTCAATTTCAAAATTCCAAAATTAAATATTTCTCAAAGAAAATTAAATATTTTCCAAAATTATATATACTTAAATAAATATTTTTTTTTTAATCAAAACAAGAATGTCTCGGTGAAGTTAATGCCGAACTCTTGAGAGCAGCCCTGGGCCACAAGACGAGCCTTATGGCGATCTATTTGACCATTTGGATGTAATTTTGTCTTAAAGGTCCATTTGCTACCGATGACGGGTTTGCCCGCTGGTAACAGAACGAGAGACCAGGTCCCCTGTTTCTCCAGCTCTAGATATTCAGAAGACATGGCGGATCGCCAGTGACTATGTTTTACTGCATCTTGTTTTGATTAAAAAAAAATATATTTAATTAAGTATATATAATTTTGGAAAATATTTAATTTTCTTTGAGAAATATTTAATTTTGAAATTTTGAAATTGAACACTCTATTATAAACAATATATCGCCTCGAAAGACAAACATATCGTTCCCTAATGGGTTCGAATTTCAAAGTTTTAAATTTCGCAAAGATAATTAATTAAGGGTTTTGAAAAATTAATTTTGAAAATTAATTCTGGGTTACTAAATCTCCTACGAGCGCAAGCCCTCGTAGTTAATTACATCGTAGAAAATCAGAATTTCCTACGAAAACTCTCGATTAAAATAGCGGTGTAAATTTTATTTAAGAATTTCAAAGGTCGATATCAAAGGAGGAAAAGGGTAGGAATTTTCAATCGGGATTGGATCGACGTTGAACAGTTATTTATGGAGTCAAAGGAAGAAGAATAGGGAGTGTTTTTAAGATTCTGAATTACTTCAGAAAACACTCCAACTAATTCTAATTGTTAGGCTTGTATTTGATTGAAAGCGATGTTTAGTTTAAGTGATCAATTTTATTAGAAAGTTGAGATTCAATTCCCGAAAATTGAGGTCTTATGACCCGAGCCAGCCTCAGAACCTAAGTCTAAATTGGGCACTAAAGTTAGCACCCCGAACCTAGCTAGTGCAATGCGAATCTGGTCTTACCCCGGTCTGGATTGGGGAGCCAGCTAAACCACCTAAACGATTTAAAATTATGAGTCCGGTCTTTTAATGTTGAGTGGTAGGGACGTTATTTAGAAAAGTATAAAGGAACGGGGTCGACATCTAGAGCAGATCCTTAATTGACCCCTTAGACTTATGTTGGGTATTTGATGTCTAAGTAATGCAATTAAATATTAGACCCTTTTAAATTTGTTGCTAATGCGATGCATGCTAATTGACTCGATTGAATGCAAAATTTGTATGTAGCAGTTTAAAAATTTTGGCTTAAAAAATAGGTTTTTCCCTAGAGATTGCATAACATCCCCTTGACAGAACGGCACCCTCATAGGCCAGGTGGTCTGCTAGAACCCGCAGGCGGGGAGATGCCTAACAAGGTTGAGAAAGTACAAAATGGATGCATGAAAAACCCTCGGCGAGTCCGAGCTTACTTCTTAGGACCGTTTAAGATTGCACAAGTATAAATTCGCTCCTAACCTAGGGGTAAATCTATCGTACAATCAATCACAGAATGCAGAAAGTAAGTAAATAAACACATCAATTCTACACTAGCAAACAGCATGCAGTAAAAGCTCAAAAACTCGGCACACAACTGCAGAAAGTAAAACACCGGCCTATCCTAAAACTAGAGTCGGTGATCCTAGCAAACCATCTAAAGTGTGTGAGGTAGGTCGTGTGGTTTTGATGTGTCCTAATTAGGATTATTAGTTAAAGTTGTCTAAAGTTCGATTGGTTGGAAGGTTTAAGGGATTTAAGTTTGAATTCAAATATTAATGGCTTAAGACTAATTTTAAGATTTATTTAGTTATTTGTTGGATATCACCTTTGTTTCACACCGAGGCCGTGAAGTTTATTTCACCTTCATTGGGGCTAAGTTAATAGCCTCGTAGGCCTGGGTTACCTAGTGGTACCCGGTATAATTAAGTATTTTAGATTGATTAAGGCTTAAGAATTAATGAATTTTATTATTAGAAATGTTTGGTTACTGATTTTTAAAATTGATTAATTTAAGTTTTCCATTAATCGATTCGTGGCGTTGTGCCACCAGGCTCGAGGAACCAGCCTCCCTAGGACACTTAGCCCCGCAGCCCGGAGTAGTCCAGCCAATAAACTTCATCTTTAGGATGGTTGTTGTGTTTTAAAATGTTTGTTGAATGTTTTAAACATTAAGTTAACATTTTCTGGAGTTTCAAATTAATTATGAGTTTTATGAATTTTTTGGAATATTTTAATCACTTAATTATGGGGTTCAAAAATTGACTTTTTGATTAAGATCAAATTCTGAAATGTTTGTATTTTATTAAAATACTAGACCTTACTACGATCAGTTAGACAGTAAGTACGTTGAAATCAGATTTTTCTACATTTTATTACGAATGTTTGAAGTTTTGAACTAGTTTTAACTACGGTTTGACCAATTTGTTGACTTTTTGAAATATTACAGATTTATAGAATTTAATATTTTTAGTAAATATTAGACCTTATTAGGAGTTGAATGCAAGTGAGTTTGGGTGATTTAGATTTTTCTAGAATTAGTTATGAAGGTTTGAAGTTTGGGTAATTATTGAATTTCTTGAAATTACTTAATTAGAGGGCCATTTTGTGATTTTTCTCCAAATGAATCCCAAACTTCTTGAAATCAACTCCAAAGGTCAGAAATGACCTAAGGAGAGATTCCCAAGTGTTTGGGAAATTTTTGGAATTTTTAATAATAATTAATTAATTATTTTAATTAAATATTAATTTTCAATTAAAATTAAATTAAGGCTTAACTTGATGTCAATTAAAGGGGCTTTTAATTTTCATTGATTAAGGACATGATTCTAGTCAGTTATAGGTCTTGTTTGTATTTTTTGGATCTAATCTGGATTTATTGTAATTTCTGGAAGTTTTAATGTCTTAATTAAGGGTTAATGTTGACATGCTCAAATTTCTGACCTAATGAACTCCAAATTGAGTGAAATTTGAACCTATGGTGTAACATGTCACTAATTTTAAGGTTCTCAAGTTTCACCCCTATTGGGTGTGTGTAGAATTTTCAAGGATTTTTCTAAGTTAACTAAACCTTGACCTTAATTATTGTTCCTAGGTGGCACTAATATTCAATTGGGTCTAAATCTCTGTTCATCTAACCCTTAGACATACACAAACACACCACAGAAATTAGGAAGCCTAATTCTACCAATTTGGAGAGTTATGAATTTTCAAAGTTTTGGGTCCAAAATGGACCCATTGCTTTGTAAATTCATCCCATAGCAATCCAGTGGACATCTTGAGCTAAGAAAATTACTGGTAATGCCTAAGATGTCCTAAATTGTTTCACCAAAATTTTAACATAATTTGACCACTGGATGGGAAGAAAATTGAGAAAATTGGATTTCAAATAAACCCATATTTCTTAAAAACCAGTGATCAAAATATGTTTGATTTGATTTCAATAAAAACTAGAGCTCAAGAGCTTTCCAACAAGCCCTAAAACACTAATTTTGGTGAAAAATTGGATTTACCATGAATTTTAGAAGTTTTTGGGCATTTAAATGATTTTTTAAAATCAATTTTAGTCAAATCGGGCCGCCGGCGCCGTCAAACCAATCATTTGCAATGATTGGCTGGACGGCGGCGCTGCACCGCGGCGTGGACACGTGTCAAGCGGAGACGTGGTCACTTAAACACGTCGGTCGTTCATAACAGCCGTCGGATCGGCTTTGAATCACGTGGACGACCACGATTTATCCACGTCACCACACGGAATGCCCAGGAGACCCGAGTTCGAATCCAAGGCTAGACACGCGTGATTCAGATTTGATCTGGACCGTCTGATGATCAATCGGACGGTCCAGATCTACCGAAACTAGACAATTTTAAATGCTTATATCTCCCAAAATACTCATCCAAAATTTGTGAAATTTGAAACATAGATTGATGGTAGCCTAAACTTACAATGTCTGAAGTTTGGAGGCTCCATACATTGTATTTTTTCTACAGTTTCAAAATGAATTGTAAACTTAAAACTGGAATAACTTACAATCTAGCCAATGGATTTTTAATTTCTTGGGTTTGTTGGAAAGCTGGAGATGTCCTCTTCAACTTTGATGAAGACTCCAAGAGCTGGATTTGCTTGGATTGAAAGTTATGATTGCAATAACTGATTCTCTCTCTAAAAACCTCTCTCTTCTCCCATTGATGTTTGGGAGTTAGGATCTGGTGGGGAAAGGCCTGGAAGGGCTGGAGGAAGGTCTGAAGAGGATTTTAGAGAGAGTTTGAATGCTGGAGGAGCTCTGGGAGAAAAGAGGTTTGAGTGAGAGGTGTTGAGATGAGAATGGAGGCTCTCCTTAGGGTTTTGCCCTATTGAATGATCTTCTAATCAAATGGATGGCTGAGATCAGTTGGGAGAGCTCTTGGATGGCTGCCACATGTCTCTGGAGTGGTTGAAAAGCTGGATGCAAGGACTAGCCAAGGACATCCATGTGGAGAAGTCCCATTGGCCTCATATGGGCTTTGGGACCATTAGAGCTGTTTAGGCTTTAATCTAGGAATTAAGGCATGTTTAAGAAGCTTCTAGATAGTGCTTAAGACTGCTGGAGTGGATTGGATTAAAGGGATTAAGTGGGATTTAAATGAAATGCATTTAATTCAATGATTTAAATCATTTAATGGTCTTTTGAAGACTTGTTGACTGGTTTGACCAGTCAACTTGTCAAACCAGCTGATGTGGCATGTGGGAAACCCTTGAGTGCTAGTTGAGAAAGTTTGGAGAGGGTTTGATAATCAAGATTTGAGTTTTAAAGGCATGAGAGGGAGTTTGAGCCATTTTGACCAAGTCTGCAAATGTTGACTTGGTCAAAGTGACTATGACTCAACTCATGGTACACTTGGAAAAGTTCAAAGCATTGATAGGAATGATTTAAGAGCTTGGTATGAGTTTGATAGGCTTAATTGGTTGAAATAACTCATTCAGGGCCTTAAAGGGACTTTGAGTCAATCCTGGTTGACTTGGTCAACCAGGTGGGTCCAGAGTCTGAAAATAGGTTTGATCAATTTGAATTGACATTTGGAGACCATTGGAGGTGGTCCCAAGGTCTGGGTAGGTCAATTCGGTCAAAATGCCCGTTTTGACCCTTAAGGGCCTATTTGGTCAACCTAGGTTGACTTGATCAACTAGGTTGACCCAGGGTCTGGGTTTGGGTCAAACAGGTTTGGTTTGATATTTGAAACTTGCTGGAAGTGGTTTCAAGTAATTTGGAGCTCGTTTGGTTTGAAATCAATGTTTGAGTCCTTAAGGGGTATTTTGGTCATTTTGACCCCTGGTCAATTAGGGGTCAAACTAGGTCTAGAAAAATGCAGTTTAATGTTCAACATATTAAAATTAAAGGTCTGGAAGTGACTAGAGGCTTTGGTGAATGCTCTAAGGTCAGAATCTTCAAAGTGATAGGTCCAGTGGCATAGGCTGTAAATATTTGAAGGTTTTGCAGCCTATGGATTTTGATTAAGTTTCTGGGGTTAGAGACCTCAGAATGAGCTTAAATTTGGAGGGTTACCTCCAGAGACATGTCCCATCAGTATGCAATTGACAGACTCTGAATCGGAGGTCATTTAATTGGGTTTTAAAGTGTTTGAAATTTCAACGGAAAATGCCTTTAGGACAAAACCCTTGGACCTTGGATTTGGCTTGATTGACCTAAGATCTAGGTAGATCCTAAGGTCTGAATAGAACTTAAAATTAGGAATCTAGAAGAATCCTAGAGCCTAGGAAATTCCTAGAACTTGGATTCTAGAAGAAATTTAGGATCTAGAGTAGCTTCTAAGGTCTAAGCTCTGGAAGAATCCTAGCATAGATCCTAAGGTCAGGATTCTAGGAAGATCCTAGAATTTAAATTAATTTGAAAATTAAATCGATTTAGGATCAAGAGTAGTCCAAGTGACCTCATACAAAAATGAGGTCAACAAATAGACCCCCAATATGTGTAAGAGAGCGAAGTTCTATTGCACATATTGGCGTTGACCGAGATTAAAGATCAAGTGTGGAATTTTAATCCTAAGGGAATGAAAAATTCATCCCTAGGAAATCAAGATTTAAATTAGGGTAGTGCCACGGAGGGCATGCTCTACCACTAACCGTTTAACTCAAATGTTAGGGTGGTGCCACAGAGGGCATGCTCCACCACTAACGGATACGAATTAGGATGGCGCCACGAAGGGCACGCTCCACCACTAATCGTTTTTAACTCAAATGTTAGGGTGGTGCCACAGAGGGCATGCTCCACCACTAACGGATACGAATTAGGATGGCGCCACGAAGGGCACGCTCCACCACTAATCATTTTTAACTCAAATGTTAGGGTGGTGCCACAGAGGGCATGCTCCACCACTAACGGATACGAATTAGGATGGCACCACGAAGGGCACGCTCCACCACTAATCGTTTTTAACTCAAATGTTAGGGTGGTGCCACAGAGGGCATGCTCCACCACTAACGGATACGAATTAAGATGGCGCCACGAAGGGCACGCTCCACCACTAATCGTTTTTAACTCAAATGTTAGGGTGGTGTCACAGAGGGCATGCTCCACCACTAACGGATACGAATTAGGATGGCACCACGAAGGGCACGCTCCACCACTAATCGTTTTTAACTCAAATGTTAGGGTGGTGCCACAGAGGGCATGCTCCACCACTAACGGACGGTCTTGTGGAAAGGAAACTTGCTCTACACAAAGAACTGGGTCTGGATGATCATATGTGGAGGAAACTTGCTCCACACAGAGGATCGAGTTTAAATTGATCGTATGTAGAGGAAACTTGCTCTACACAGAGGATCGGGCTTAAATTGATCGTATGTAGAGGAAACTTGCTTTACACAGAGGATCGGGCTTAAATTTTGAAATTTGGAATTTTAGATTTTTTGAATTGATTTGATTTTTTTGAAATTTTGAAGTTTGAATTTGATTTTTAAGAATGAATTTTTAAAGTTTCTGATATTTGATTTTGAATTAAGAAATTTATTTAATCCAGGAAATTCGAAGACTTTTTATTGACTTTAAATTTGACACTCATCTGGCATGGTACTTCTTGAAGAGCCTCCCCAATATTTAAAAATATCAGGTGGCATTCTCCAGGGTTGATCAATTAATGTTTGAAATTTTCTCAAAGATCGTCTCAACGACAGAAGGACACTCTTAAGTTGGCTCAAGCTCCTCCACCGATTTCTCGGTAGGCTAAAATATGCATCCAAAGAACCTAGATCAAGTCTCCTCCTTGGAAGGTTCTAAGTTGCTCTATCTTATCACGAGCTTTAACCACTCAGGTTTCAGACAATTCTGAGCTTTATTGAACTTTAAAGATAAAGCTCTACAAGGCCTCGAGCTCCTTAAACTGGAGTCGGGCACTCTGCTCAATCGTGGTTTAAACTTGAACTGCAATTCCCTGCATTACAAAATACTCCTCTAGTAGGGTTTGATCTTGGACCCAGTATAGAGTGTAATTTTGTTAAAAAGGCTTCAAGGGAAAAGATGCATATGTGCAAAGACTTACGCACATTTCTCAAGGACATGATTTGACTTCTTTTAAGGAGTAGAAGATTCGATCTTTCTATTAAGAAATTTCCTCTAACTTTTTGGACCCTGTCGGAACGACATGTGGGAACAAATTTAGAAGTGCAGTGAAAAGTAGAGTCGACTCCGATTAATTTGAAAGGATTTTAGGATTTAGGTTTTGTTGACCCAGACCAAGTTTCGTAGAAACTAAACTGGGGTTTCCCTTAAATAAATTTTGAATTAAAATTAACTTCAAAAAGGTTTAAGTTGAAGAGAGAAATTTGATATTTTCAATTTTCTTGCACATGTCCGTCTATCTAATAGAAAATTCGTGCATGTTGAAGAATCTAAATTCAGGATTTTCAAAGTCAAGTACTTGAAGGTGATCGAGTTATTTTGAGATTCAAGAATTTAGAGGAAGGAAGCCATCTTACTCTTCTCTTTTTTTTTTTGGTGGCGCATATTGCGCATCTTTTAAATTTTTATGCACTTCGAACATTTCTTGATCTCTGGTGCATTTACGCATCTTTTAATTTTTTTAGAGCATTCGCTCATCTTTTGATTTCAATTGAATTCGAGAAGAGGCTCCACTTTCTTCAAATACCTTAAATTGATTGATCCTTTTTTTTTTATTTTGAATGCTGGGATTATATCTCAAGTATTAGAGAAGAAAATTCGTTCTCTTATACAAGGAAGAATAATCCTCAAAGCACACTCAATCTTTTTGAAAAGAGTATCAACTTGACTTTTGAAAATCATTGAATATATTTTAGACATGCGAGAATCGCCTATGAAGATAAAAGATTGCTAGAAGCTTGATAAAATTTTCATTTCTGAATTCAACTTAAATTTGAGATAGATTTTAATTCAAAGGTTAAATCAACCCACAGAAGCGGTGGGAGGGAGGGGGTATTCAAACATTTGATGGAGTCAACTACAACTCTCTCCAAATTAAAACTTAAGGTAGAGATCAATTTCAACTAAAAAGAAGAATCGACTATCTTGAAGATTCAAAATCAGTACACTTGAGAAATCAGAAGCTTTCCTTAATGGTTGCAAGTCTAGGTGGCAAGACCCTAGTCAACTTGGAATTGAATTCCTACAATCGCTTTGAAGGGAGAGACTATTAAAGGGTCTGCACTATCCCTAGATAACGCGGCATCATTACAATCAAAAGATTTATCGCGATAGGACCACGCTAAAAGTTAAATTTTGACGGTATCACTATCTGACACAATCTTAGATTATTTCTCCCTCTCATTACTATTAGACTAGTAGTTAAGAGAGTGGCACCCCGAGTGGTTTCTACTCCTCCTCCTCTGCAGATGATGTAGTGGGACACGTATAGTAACGTGCCCTAACATCTTCTAGTAGAGTGGACGGATCATAACCTTCAGTTAGGGGCCTATAGCCTAATGTTGGTGATTGCTCAATCCTTTCTTGCTCGAGTCTTTCTGTGTAGTATTCAAGCAGGTGTATTGAAGATCGCACTCTCGTATCTACAACCTCCCTCCTTTGTGCAAGGAGAGGGTACGTAGAAGGAGCAACGAACTCTCGATTGGCCTCGAAGTCGGTCTTCTCTAAGGCTTCCAATTCAATAGTCTTTCTAGCCTTAAGATTCATTTTCCTGGCTCTTCGAAGGTAATTCTTCGTCTTGTTCCTACCGACGACAGGGGTGCTAGAATTTGATCCGATCTCAGATTGAGATGGTAACTCTTTTGTCATTATTGACTTTTGGTTTTGATTCTCCTGAGCAGAGAGTACAGTGGGTACAGGGGCGACAACAACCTCCATCTTAGAGATGGGGGAGTCAGCTCCTGACCCTAAAGTAACTTCTACTAAGGGGAAATTCCCTTGAGTACAAGTGGACAGATCTAAGATTCTTTCTCCATTAACTGAAATCTCGAGATTTTGAAATTTCATCTCGTACTGAATTAAATTTCCATTAAGAATTTCTTCTACAGGCACATCTCTATTCAGTGAGAAGACGAGTTTCCCAGCCATTTGAGTGTTCGATTTCCTGGAATTAAGAAAGTGATTTGAATCAGTGATTTGAAATTGAATTTGAATTTTAAGTTTGATTAATTTTACTCAAAATTTTATAACTCAATCGTATTCAGTTTACACTGAACACGGTGGTTCATAAAATTGACGAGGAACTTGACTCTTTCGCTACATCGATTGACTTGGGGCAAAATGTCAAAATTCAGGTTTGAATTGTAAAATCAAATTCAAGGTTGGATTTAACGTTGAAATCAAACTTGAGTTTAAGGTCGAGATTGAACTCGAACTTAAAGTTAAATTTGGATTTGAACTTAAGATTGAATTTAAATTTGAGGTTGAAATTGAACAGATCTTCTTCAAACTTTAAAACTCAACACATTGGTTTTTATTTGAATGTGCAGGTTCATAAAAGTAAATTGAAGATCCGAGGAACTAGGCTCAACTCTTTTATCCCACCAAGTAAATTGGGGGTGAAATGTTAGAGCCCAGAATTGATTGAAGAATTTTGAATTTGTGTTGCATGTGTTTAATTACAACAGAATATTGCAGAGGACACGTGGTAACAACAGTTGAAGTAGGTTTGGAAGATTTTCCTTCACTTTTGAAACTCAATATGTTGATTTTTATTTTCAACAAAAATGGTTAACAAAGATTAGGGAAAAATCTAGAGACCTTGATTCGACTCTTTCACTACACTGACTAGCTTAGAGTGAAATGTCAAAATCCAGGTTTGATCAAGGGTTTGAATTTGTATTGGCTATGTTAAATTACAATGGTATTGTATAAAACATATGGCAACGAAGGTTGAAGTTAGACGATTCTAGAAAGAATTTTAAGAGTTTGAAAATCTGGCATCATCCCTCTTTATTTTGAAACTCAATATATTGAACTCGCGTTCAACATAAAGGTTAACAAAAATTTAGAGAGGGGGAGATTCTTAAAAGTCGACCCGACTCTTTCACCCCGATGAACTGTTCGAGAGTGAAATGTCAAAGCTTGACTTTGCCAAAAAGATTCAAACTCTAGAATCAAATTTGGACTAGAAGTTTGTATTCTATCACACATACCAAATTATAGGAGTTATAATTTCATATGTAATGATAGAATACATGGATTGATTGAGATTTGAAAGTGATTGAATTTTGCTTAAAGGATTGAAATTTTGATTTTGAAATTGAAGGGTCTTCTGTAAATTGTGAAACTTAGCACGCTAATTATTTATTCGCATGCAAGTTTGCAACATTTACAAAAGGATTCGGCTTGACTCTTTCGCGCTACCAAATAACTTGGAGGCAAAATGTCAAAGCCCGATTTAAAGGGAGGTTTCCTACACTCACCTCTCGTTTGACATGTTTTAATTGAGTTGACCACACTCACCCAAGGGAGAAATGGGTAGAGGGACCAACGGAGAGAAAGGTAGTTAAGACTACCGATTCAATAAAATTCAGACCGCTATTAAAGATGGAAAGAGAGATCATCCCCAGCGGAGTCGCCATTTTTGTTTTGATTAAAAAAAATATATTTAATTAAGTATATATAATTTTGGAAAATATTTAATTTTCTTTGAGAAATATTTAATTTTGAAATTTTGAAATTGAACACTCTATTATAAACAATATATCGCCTCGAAAGACAAACATATCGTTCCCTAATGGGTTCGAATTTCAAAGTTTTAAATTTCGCAAAGATAATTAATTAAGGGTTTTGAAAAATTAATTTTGAAAATTAATTCTGGGTTACTAAATCTCCTACAAGCGTAAGCCCTCGTAGTTAATTACATCGTAGAAAATTAGAATTTCCTACGAAAACTCTCGATTAAAATAGCGGTGTAAATTTTATTTAAGAATTTCAAAGATCGATATCAAAGGAGGAAAAGGGTAGGAATTTTCAATCGGGATTGGATCGACGTTGAACAGTTATTTCTGGAGTCAAATGAAGAAGAATAGGGAGTGTTTTTAAGATTCTGAATTACTTCAGAAAACACTCCAACTAATTCTAATTGTTAGGCTTGTATTTGATTGAAAGCGATGTTTAGTTTAAGTGATCAATTTTATTAGAAAGTTGTGATTCAATTCCCGAAAATTGAGGTCTTATGACCCAAGCCAGCCTCAGAACCTAAGTCTAAATTGGGCACTAAAGTTAGCACCCCGAACCTAGCTAGTGCAATGCGAATCTGGTCTTACCCCGGCCTGGATTGGGGAGCCAACTAAACCACCTAAACGATTTAAAATTATGAGTCCGGTCTTTTAATGTTGAGTGGTAGGGACGTTATTTAGAAAAGTATAAAGGAACGGGGTTGACATCTAGAGCAGATCCTTAATTGACCCCTTAGACTTATGTTGGGTATTTGATGTCTAAGTAATGCAATTAAATATTAGACCCTTTTAAATTTGTTGCTAATGCGATGCATGCTAATTGACTCGATTGAATGCAAAATTTGTATGTAGCAGTTTAAAAATTTTGACTTAAAAAATAGGTTTTTCCCTAGAGATTGCATAACATCCCCTTGACAGATCGGCACCCTCATAGGCCAGGTGGTCTGCCAGAACCCGCAGGCGGGGAGATGCCTAACAAGGTTGAGAAAGTACAATATTGATGCATGAAAAACCCTCGGCGAGTCCGAGCTTACTTCTTAGGACCGTTTAGAGTTTCTATCTTATCTTAAAAATTTTATTTAATTAAAGTAGAAGAATTTTTGACAGACCCCTAAGAGCCTAAATTCGAATTCCAGATCAAATCAAACACGGCATGCAAATAAAAAAACTAGAAAAACAGGAGTTCTAATACGCAATCAATTAAATAAATCAATTAAATATATCAAATTGAATGTCCATATGGCAAGTGCCACTCATTATTACATCTCAAAAATTACAAGAAATTAAAGTGGCCGGGCACCACTGACTACAACCCGAATTTCTAATCCTAAATCAAATGATTTTGAGACTTGGGATTCTTCTCGTTGTCCAATCCTTCATCTTCTCACGAACATCTCGATTCGTCGGTTCAGGATATCCAAATGGAAAGAAACTCCCCCTTGATCGGGGTGTTATCTTTCCTCTTTGGATACTTGCAAAGTATCCTAATTTGAATTCCAAATGGAAGAAGACTCTCCCCTTTAGGGATGTCTTCACCTCTTTGGATTTCAAATAGGATATTCATATCCCAATCTCAAAATATTTTAAAGAATTACAACCTTAACTGAATTAAATTTACATTGAGAGAAATAAGAAAAATCTAGACTCGATCCTGCAAGGTTATCCTAATAATCAACAGTTATATATTCAATCCCAAGCAGTTATAATATGAAAATTTGAAATTCAATTTTTTAGCCACACTTGGCCATGCTCTTTTATTCAAAGGGGGTCTTAAGCGCGGCAGGTACCTGTGCAAAGAGTATATATGCATTTTTAATTAACTGCCCCCTTTAATTTCAGCCCCTTGTATGAGCATGGCCACCTGCATAAGATTGCACAAGTATAATTCGCTCCTAACCTAGGGGTAAATCTATCGTACAATCAATCACAGAATGCAAAAAGTAAGTAAATAAACACATCAATTCTACACTAGCAAACAGCATGCAGTAAAAGCTCAAAAACTCGGCACACAACTGCAGAAAGTAAAACACCGGCCTATCCTAAAACTAGAGTCGGTGATCCTAGCAAACCATCTAAAGTGTGTGAGGTAGGTCGTGTGGTTTTGATGTGTCCTAATTAGGATTATTAGTTAAAGTTGTCTAAAGTTCGATTGGTTGGAAGGTTTAAGGGATTTAAGTTTGAATTCAAATATTAATGGCTTAAGACTAATTTTAAGATTTATTTAGTTATTTGTTGGATATCACCTTTGTTTCACACCGAGGCCGTGAAGTTTATTTCACCTTCATTGGGGCTAAGTTAATAGCCTCGTAGGCCTGGGTTACCCAGTGGTACCCGGTATAATTAAGTATTTTAGATTGATTAAGGCTTAAGAATTAATGAATTTTATTATTAAAAATATTTGGTTACTGATTTTTAAAATTGATTAATTTAAGTTTTCCATTAATCGATTCGTGGCGTTGTGCCACCAGGCTCGAGGAACCAGCCTCCCTAGGACACTTAGCCCCGCAGCCCGGAGTAGTCCAGCCAATAAACTTCATCTTTAGGATGGTTGTTGTGTTTTAAAATGTTTGTTGAATGTTTTAAACATTAAGTTAACATTTTCTGGAGTTTCAAATTAATTATGAGTTTTATGAATTTTTTGGAATATTTTAATCACTTAATTATGGGGTTCAAAAATTGACTTTTTGATTAAGATCAAATTCTGAAATGTTTGTATTTTATTAAAATACTAGACCTTACTACGATCAGTTAGACAGTAAGTACGTTGAAATCGGATTTTTCTACATTTTATTACGAAGGTTTGAAGTTTTGAACTAGTTTTAACTACGGTTTGACCAATTTGTTGACTTTTTGAAATATTACAGATTTCTGGAATTTAATATTTTTAGTAAATATTAGACCTTATTAGGAGTTGAATGCAAGTGAGTTTGGGTGATTTGGATTTTTCTAGAATTAGTTATGAAGGTTTGAAGTTTGGGTAATTATTGAATTTCTTGAAATTACTTAATTAGAGGGCCATTTTGTGATTTTTCTCCAAATGAATCCCAAACTTCTTGAAATCAACTCCAAAGGTCAGAAATGACCTAAGGAGAGATTCCCAAGTGTTTGGGAAATTTTTGGAATTTTTAATAATAATTAATTAATTATTTTAATTAAATATTGATTTTCAATTAAAATTAAATTAAGGCTTAACTTGATGTCAATTAAAGGGGCTTTTAATTTTCATTGATTAAGGACATGATTCTAGTCAGTTATAGGTCTTGTTTGTATTTTTTGGATCTAATCTGGATTTATTGTAATTTCTGGAAGTTTTAATGTCTTAATTAAGGGTTAATGTTGACATGCTCAAATTTCTGACCTAATGAACTCCAAATTGAGTGAAATTTGAACCTATGGTGTAACATGTCACTAATTTTAAGGTTCTCAAGTTTCACCCCTATTGGGTGTGTGTAGAATTTTCTAGAATTTTTCTAAGTTAACTAAACCTTGACCTTAATTATTGTTCCTAGGTGGCACTAATATTCAATTGGGTCTAAATCTCTGTTCATCTAACCCTTAGACATACACAAACACACCACAGAAATTAGGAAGCCTAATTCTACCAATTTGGAGAGTTATGAATTTTCAAAGTTTTGGGTCCAAAATGGACCCATTGCTTTGTAAATTCATCCCATAGCAATCCAGTGGACATCTTGAGCTAAGAAAATTACTGGTAATGCCTAAGATGTCCAAAATTATTTCACCAAAATTTTAACATAATTTGACCACTGGATGGGAAGAAAATTGAGAAAATTGGATTTCAAATAAACCCATATTTCTTAAAGACCAGTGATCAAAATATGTTTAATTTGATTTCAATAAAAACTAGAGCTCAAGAGCTTTCCAACAAGCCCTAAAACACTAATTTTGGTGAAAAATTGGATTTACCATGAATTTTAGAAGTTTTTGGGCATTTAAATGATTTTTTAAAATCAATTTTAGTCAAATCGGGCCGCCGGCGCCGTCAAACTGGACGGCGGCGCTGCACCGCGGCGTGGACACGTGTCAAGCGGAGACGTGGTCACATAAACACGTCGGCCGTTCATAACAGCCGTCGGATCGGCTTTGAATCACGTGGACGGCCACGATTTATCCACGTCACCACACGGAATGCCCAGGAGACCCGAGTTCGAATCCAAGGCTAGACACGCGCGATTCAGATTTGATCTGGACCGTCTGATGATCAATCGGACGGTCCAGATCTACCGAAACTAGACAATTTTAAATGCTTATATCTCCCAAAATACTCATCCAAAATTCGTGAAATTTGAAACATAGATTGATGGTAGCCTAAACTTACAATGTCTGAAGTTTGGAGGCTCCATACATTGTATTTTTTCTACAGTTTCAAAATGAATTGTAAACTTAAAACTGGAATAACTTACAATCTAGCTGATGGATTTTTAATTTCTTGGGTTCGTTGGAAAGCTGGAGATGTCCTCTTCAACTTTGATGAAGACTCCAAGAGCTGGATTTGCCTGGATTGAAAATTATGATTGCAATAACTGATTCTCTCTCTAAAAACCTCTCTCTTCTCCCATTGATGTTTGGGAGTTAGGATCTGGTGGGGAAAGGCCTGGAAGGGCTGGAGGAAGGTCTGAAGAGGATTTTAGAGAGAGTTTGAATGCTGGAGGAGCTCTGGGAGAAAAGAGGTTTGAGTGAGAGGTGTTGAGATGAGAATGGAGGCTCTCCTTAGGGTTTTGACCTATTGAATAATCTTCTAATCAAATGGATGGCTGAGATCAGTTGGGAGAGCTCTTGGATGGCTGTCACATGTCTCTGGAGTGGTTGAAAAGCTGGATGCAAGGACTAGCCAAGGACATCCATGTGGAGAAGTCCCATTGGCCTCATATGGGCTTTGGGACCATTAGAGCTGTTTAGGCTTTAATCTAGGAATTAAGGCAGGTTTAAGAAGCTTCTAGATAGTGCTTAAGACTGCTGGAGTGGATTGGATTAAAGGGATTAAGTGGGATTTAAATGAAATGCATTTAATTCAATGATTTAAATCATTTAATGGTCTTTTGAAGACTTGTTGATTGGTTTGACCAGTCAACTTGTCAAACCAGCTGATGTGGCATGTGGGAAACCCTTGAGTGCTAGTTGAGAAAGTTTGGAGAGGGTTTGATAATCAAGATTTGAGTTTTAAAGGCATGAGAGGGAGTTTGAGCCATTTTGACCAAGTCTGCAAATGTTGACTTGGTCAAAGTGACTATGACTCAACTCATGGTACACTTGGAAAAGTTCAAAGCATTGATAGGAATGATTTAAGAGCTTGGTATGCGTTTGATAGGCTTAATTGGTTGAAATAACTCATTCAGGGCCTTAAAGGGACTTTGAGTCAATCCTGGTTGACTTGGTCAACCAGGTGGGTCCAGAGTCTGAAAATAGGTTTGATCAATTTGAATTGACATTTGGAGATCATTGGAGGTGGTCCCAAGGTCTGGGTATGTCAATTCGGTTAAAATGCCCGTTTTGACCCTTAAGGGCCTATTTGATCAACCTAGGTTGACTTGGTCAACTAGGTTGACCCAGGGTCTGGGTTTGGATCAAACAGGTTTGGTTTGATATTTGAAACTTGCTGGAAGTGGTTTCAAGTAATTTGGAGCTCGTTTGGTTTGAAATCAATGTTTGAGTCCTTAAGGGGTATTTTGGTCATTTTGACCCCTGATCAACTAGGGGTCAAACTAGGTCTAGAAAAATGCAGTTTAATGTTCAACATATTAAAATTAAAGGTTTGGAAGTGACTAGAGGCTTTGGTGAATGCTCTAAGATCAGAATCTTCAAAGTGATAGGTCCAGTGGCATAGGCTGTAAATATTTGAAGGTTTTGCAGCCTATGGATTTTGATTAAGTTTCTAGGGTTAGAGACCTCAGAATGAGCTTAAATTTGGAGGGTTACCTCCAGAGACATGTCCCATCAGTATGCAACTGACAGACTCTGAATCGGAGGTCATTTAACTGGGTTTTAAAGTGTTTGAAATTTCAACGGAAAAGGCCTTTAGGACAAAACCCTTGGACCTTGGATTTGGCTTGATTGACCTAAGATCTAGGTAGATCCTAAGGTCTGAATAGAACTTAAAATTAGGAATCTAGAAGAATCCTAGAGCCTAGGAAATTCCTAGAACTTGGATTCTAGAAGAAATTTAGGATCTAGAGTAGCTTCTAAGGTCTAAGCTCTGGAAGAATCCTAGCATAGATCATAAGGTCAAGATTCTAGGAAGATCCTAGAATTTAAATTAATTTGAAAATTAAATCGATTTAGGATCAAGAGTAGTCCAAGTGACCTCATACAAAAATGAGGTCAACACATCTGAGTAGGTGGTAGGAGTGATGTTATCTGTTTTGATAGCCGATAAGTTGAGCATTTGTCTGGGCTTGGTAAAGCAAGACCGAAGACGGGTTTGCATCGGATGTGTTGAGAGAGGCTGACTTCCCTTATTTGGTACACACTCTGGCTCGGGTTCCGGTATGGTTGATGCTACTGCAGGATCATTAGGGGTCTGTTGAATTGCTGTTTGAGACGGTTTATGTGGGTTCAGAACCGTAGATGATGGAACCAGAAGGGATGGTGGTACATAGGCTGATGTCGGTTCAGTGTGCTTAACAAAATCGTCTGATGAGAACGGGAAGATGTCTTCGTAGAACACTACATGCCGGGAGATGTAAATACGGTGTTGTTGAACCTGGAGACATCTGTACCCTTTGTGATGTCTGGAGTAGCCTAGAAATATGCAAGCCTGTGATCGGGATGCTAGTTTGTGCTTAGCGTATGGCTTCGTCCATGGGAAACATAAACAACCAAAGGTACGCAGATGTGAGTATGATGCGTGATGGCCGTGTAGTCTGTAGTATGGTGTTTGGTCCTGTATAGCAGATGACGGTTGCCTGTTGATGAGATAATTCGCAGTGGAAACAGCTTCCGCCATAAATGATATGGGAAGATGAGCAGCGTGTATAAGGGTCCGGGTAAGATCCAAAAGATGACGATTCTTTCTTTCAGCAATACCGTTCTGCTCCGGCGTATGAGGGCAGCTCATTTGATGAGTTATGCCATGATGGTCGAGGTAAGAGCGAAACGAAAGGCTGGTGTACTCTCCGCCACCGTCAGATCGGATGGTGCCAATTTTGGTTTTAAATTTGTTGATTACAAGATTGGACAAGTGTTGAAATTTATTTAACACTTCATCTTTAGTATGTAAAAGATACAAGCAAGTAAAACAACTAAAATCATCAGTAAAAGTAACGAAATATTGAAAACCATTTAAGGAGCTGATCGGAGCCGGACCCCAGACGTTCGAGTGGACAATCTGGAACGGTTTATTACAAACGGAGGTACTAATAGGAAACGATAGTTTGTGACTCTTAGAGACGTTACAAGAAATGCAAACAGATTTAGACGATGAGGGAGTAATATGCGGATCGAAACTAGAGAGAATTTGAAGTTTTCTGCCTTGAGGGTGACCGAGCCGAGCGTGCCACAGGGGTGTGACGGACGAGGTGGACACTGCGTTGTTGCAGCTGATCGGAGCTTTAATGTGGTAAAGTCCATTGTGTTTGGGACCCCTAAGAAGAACCTTGTTGTCATGTAGATTCTTTATGATAAATTCGTTAGCAGTAAATGAAATAGATACGTTGTTGTCTGACGCTAAGCTAGACACCGAGAGAAGATTATGGTTTAGAGACGGCACATGATAAATTTGATTTAGATATAGCTTACGCTGAGAATCGGGAAGCGGTAGCAATCCCTGGCTAGAGTTTTGGATGGACAGATTGCTTCCGTTTGCGATTGAAATTGAGTCGTAGCCATTGTAGGGAACCGATTGTTGCAGGTTGGTAGCGTCGGACGTAAGATGTGAGGACGCTCCGGAGTCGAGAATCCAATCATTAGTGGTCGCGATCTGTTGGTGAGCGGAGAGAGCCCTGTTGTTCGTGGGTGGTGCGTAATTCAAATTCTGTCGATGCCAACAATTGTCGGCTGTGTGTCCGAGCTTCCCACAAATTTGATAGGTTGGACGACTTTGGTGATTGCGAGATGTAGTTGGAGCTTCGGACGAAGGTTGAGATCTATCACCCTGCTGTGAACGAACATTTGCTGATTTGCCATTGAATCTGTTTTGACGACCACGGTAGTTGTTCCGGTTGGTGAAAACTGCCATTGAATCAGACAGCAAGATGTCTTGACGGAGTTGATGTTGAAGATTGATCTCCTCGCTGCTGAGGAGAGAGTACAGATCGTCAAGGCTTATGGGTTGAAGAGATGCGCGTATAGCAGATTTGAATGAATTGTAGCTGGTAGGAAGCCCGTTCAAGATGTGGAGGATGACATCCTCAGTGTCGACTGTGGATCCTGCAGCCGCTATGTTGTCCACGAGTTTCTTGATTTGATCAAGATACTGCTGCATTGTTCTATCTGCCATACTAATTTGATGGAGCTCGTTCTTGAGTTGTATAACACGTGCACGATTTGTAGGTTGGAGATGCCTTTCGAGTGTGATCCAGACATCATTGGCGGTGCAAAGTGTTATCACGTATGGTAGAACACTAGGAGAAATAGTGGATAGAATCTCCGAGACGAGATTACAATTGTTCAGACGCCATCGATTGTGATCAAGAACGGCTGAGTCCGGAGGACAAGTGGAGACGCCAGAAAGGTGATCTTCATATCTGTTTGCAGCGAAATGTTGGTACAGCTGAAGGCGCCAAATCGGGTAATTATCGGAGGTTAGAAGAGTAGGAACAAGGTTCTTGGTGTTTGAGATGAGGAATTTTAGTTGAACCGGAATGATCAACTCTGAATCTTGACCGGAGATGGTGGATTGTTGTCGATGAGAACTGATGGAGGCTTCGTCGCCCATTGAAACAGAAGAGAAGAGAAGAATGCGAGCGCAGAGAAGAGAAAAAAAACGCTGAGGAGCACTATGGCTCTGATACCATGTTGAGAAGATGGAATTCGACGAAGAAGAGAGCAACGAGGAAGATGATAAACAGTAAAATGTATTATCGTTATCTTATTATTACATAGTACATGGCTTATATAAAGACAAAGAAAGCAACGATAAAACCAAGAAAGTACAGATGACGTGGAATGTAATAAAACTGCTTGAACCCTATTGGCTATCTTAACACGCTCGCCGTGAAGGTCCCTTCTCCCTTTCATGCGCTTATTCGGCCCAAACCCGGGTTAAAATGGGGTCATTCTCAGGTTTTCAGATCAATCCGAACCCATATTGAAATTTAAAACCGGTCAAAAATTAGGACCTGAATCCAACCCGTTTCGGATTCGAGTTGATCTGAAATCGAAATTTTCGTGTCGGGTTCGAGTCGGATTTTCGGGTCGTATCAAATATTGACACCCCTACCTGCTATGCTTTATGGCGCAGAATGTTGACCATTAAAAGAGAAGCACAGTATTAAGTTAAGTGTTGCTGAGATAGGATGCTCAAGTGGATGAGTGGACTTACTCTTAGAGACACGATACGAAACAAGTATATATGGGAAAAGGTTGGAGTATTTCCAATGACAGATAAGATTAGAGAGAGCCGCCTTAGATGGTTTGGTCATGTTAAACGTCGGCCTTCCAAATATCTTGTTAGGAGAGTAAATGAATTAGATTTGGCCTATGTTGAGAAAGATAGAGGTAAACCTAAAAAGAGTTGGCTAGAAAATATTAGAAATGACATTTCTTTATTAGATTTAAATGATAATTTAACTCTTAACAAACAATACATAATGGAGAGTTGACCCCACATAGTGAGATAAAGGCTTGAAATTATTGTTGTTGTAATAAAACACTTAGGCTTCGTTTGGGATGACTTTTTTATTGCTTTATAAAACGGAGTTTTAGTACAAAAATAAAAAAATTTGTACTAAAACTCCTTTTTAGAAAGCAGTAAAAAAGCCATCCCAAACGAAGTCTTAGGCTTCGTTTGGGACTGCTTTTTTGTTGCTTCTGAAAACGGAATTTTAGTACAAAAATTAAAAAATTTGTACTACAACTCCGTTTTAAAAAGCAATAAAAAAGCCGTCCCAAACGAAGTCTTAGTCTTCGTTTGGAACGACTTTTTTGTTACCTCTTAAAGTGGCTTACTAGTATAAAAATAAAATTTTTGTACAAAGAAGCTGTTTTAAGAAACAGTAATAAAGCCGTCGCAAACGAAGATTTAATTGTTTTTTAACCATTTTTTTTTTAGACAAAAGGAAGCCTTAAGAAGATACGAGGCTACAAAATAAATATGGGCATTGAACCGATTTATATTGGGCTGGGCCGTTGAAATTTTGTTAGCTTAATACAGACAATAAGAAAATTTTAAAAAAGAGCAAAAATCTTACATTTTTTTCCCATAAATATCTTTCCTAATCCTCGAAGAATTATCTTGATCGAGCACGAATCTCGAGGCAAAATCAAGTTGGAAACTTCAAAAATTAATTCTGGGATCATATGAATTCTGATTTAAGCAAACTTACTGTCGAACTGATCGTCTCAGAAATACGAACCCAACGACACCAAAATTGATCAATCTAAGCCCAAATGAGTCCAAATCAAGGACCCAAAGCTCTGTTGGAAGGTTTAAACCACAATTTGGATTACCAAACGGTTTCAAAACATGACATGTTTATAGTAGAATCGAGCGGCTCGACGAGACGAATCCAACGAGCCCAAGAACGTCTATATCTGACATCATTAAGACCATCAAATATCTGACGAACGGTCCACGATCGAGGGATTCAATATCAGCCGTCCATTCAAACCACTTCCGATTCGCCCCTCATCTCTCATCTATTTACAGGACATGCCACTCCAGAAATCTATAAATAGAGTCCTCATTTCTCTTGTGAGGGGAGATCGAAGCAAGAAGAAGAGAAGAAGAAGAAGAATAAAAGGATAGGAGGGAAGAAACTCCTCCTCGACCACCGCCGGAATTCTGCCCGACGTTCAAGTGACGTCGACATTCCACCCAATGTTCAAGTGAAGCTGGCATTCCGCCCGATGTTCAAGTGACGTCGGAATTCCGCTCGACTTCTAAGTGACGCCGGAATTCCGCTCGAACTCCAAGTGGCGTCGGAATTCTGCCCAAGTGACACCAGAATTTTGCCCGACCTCCAAGTGACCCTAGAATTACGCCTGACCTCCAAGTGAGGTCGGAATTCCGCCCGAACTCCAAGTAACGCCGGAGTTTCATCCGAACTCCAAGTAACACCGGAGTACTCCCCGAATACCATCTAATGCTAGAGTTATCCTCGGCTACCAACTGACGTTAGACTTCTACCCGACGTCGGATCTCCGCTCGTCGCTGAATTTCTTCCCAACGCTGGACTTCTACCATATATAGTCCTTCCGAAATCCGTCGCCCGCCGACTACGGTCCTTCTGACTTACGTCGCCCGTCGACTACAGTCCTTCCGACATCCGTCGCCCGTCAACTACAATCCTTCTAACATCCGTCGCCCGCCGAATTTTCGTACAATGCTAAGACTTTAAACTTTATATTTCTCTACCGCCGCGAATATTCATGTGCGCAACACTAATCATAATTTAATTTAGAGTATAATAAACTAATTTTTCTTTTCATATATGTGGGGTCTTCATTTTTTAGATTTAAATACTTAGTTCATTATATATTAATAGGTTTACTAACATTCTTTAATCTAAAAGGTATTACTTTGTATAAAAATTGTTGTCACTTGTGATGGAATTGGATTTTGGCCATCAAAGGATGTCGATATCCAAAAGTTAAATGAAAGTCCTTCGTCACAAGGTTTAGGAGGATGACCCACACAAGTGATGGGAGTAGCAATAGTCTATCGGTCTAAAGTAGAGGTACTAAGGGTGAAATGAAGGTAAAATTGGTATTCGAGAGTCTTTCTTGCATGTATACTTATGTAACAATTCAGACAAATATTTTTTTTTTCGAAATTCATTATTAGCTAAATTTAAAAATCGTCTTCACTATAAGATAGATATTATTGTGTTTTAATTACACAATTTTTTTCATACTTTTTGGGAATTATTGTAAATTCTTAAGAAATTGACACATATTGATACAAGTAATGATTTTGTGATAGTCAGGTGTCCAATTTGCAAATTGATTTCATTAAATTTTTTAAATAAAATGAGTTAATTTTTTATATTTTTATAATTTTTGAAGCCGTAAAAAAATTATATGAGTTTTATATAAAAAAATCAATTAAATTATATTATTATAATATTATTATTTTATTATAAATATCGTAAGGAATTAAGAAATTTATTTAATCCTTTTTTTCCTTTTCTTTATTCGGCTAAAGAAAGGCTTGAAAACTAAAATGAGAGTGAAAAGAGAGGAAAGACAAAAGAGAAATATAGATTTGGAGGTCACATAGTAATTTTTGATAGTCATAATTATTAAGAGATTTGCTCATCTTGCTCTAAGGAACCATAACACTATTCCTGATTTTAAAAATTTATCTTTTATCATTTTTTTTTTCATTCAAATTTATATTTTTGTTACAAAAAAGGAAGATAGTTTTATATTTGTAAAACTTTTACCACATAACTTTTGCTTACTCTGAAATTTATTTTGGTATGTAAAAATATTATTTAGTTTAATAAAAGCTTCATAGTATTATTATATGCAATTCCTGATAATTTGATTAATTTCTAAAAATATGAATTTTTTCTCAGTACGATTTTTTGTTATCTACCGTCAGGACATTTTGACAATTTTTGAATTAAGCTCAATTATATTTTATTTACTACAATACATTGAAAATAAATATGAATATGTGATTAAGTAATTGCTAGTCGCTATTACTGTCATAGTACTTTGATGATAATATGTGTGTGGAGAAAAATAAGTAAACACTGGTTATTCATTCACGATGGCTAGAGACTGGTTATTCATTGACCTTGGCTGGAGACTGGTTATTCATTGATATTGACTGAAGACTAATTGACCTACACATGATGGTGGGTTGATGGGCTTTCTTTTAAATACTGTGCATGAGTGTTATCCTCTACTGATTCACGTAATACTGATTAAGAGTTATAAGAAGATGATTATTATGTCGTTGAACAAAAAGCGACGACTTTATTTACTGAGCCAACAAGTTATTAATACTGACATTGATACTAAATAAAACACAACTTTAACTATAACTTGTTTAATATGATTATTAGAATGCATACTATTAAATTACTGTCACTGTACGGCTTTATTGTTACTTTCACCCATGATGCTGATGTTAATTAATATTATTTTACTATTATTAATATATTGATCACGTGATATATATATATATATATATATATATATATATATATATATATATATATATATATATATATATATATATATATATATATATATATATATATATATATATATATATATATATATATATAGCATGTGCACTAGACATTGATATGATATTTCTGAGCATGTGATACATTGATACAAATATTTTATATGATTTTATTGCATTAACAAGCATTTGACAATCATTATCGAGATTTTGATTTGATATTTTATATGATTTCTCTACTAATTGTAGTATTGATACGATGATTTCTTTAGTGATTCAACACTTATATTGATTTATCGATTTCTGATATATTGTATTGCCTTATGATCATGTGAATGCTATTGTTATGATTTGATTGCTGACATGCATATTACTTCTTTGTCTTGTGTGGAGCTTAAATATAGGATTTGATTGCTTGCTGGGCTTGCGAGCTCATTATATGTGGTTAAATATTTTCAGGTCATAGTAGAGGATCAGAAGTGTGAGATTGATCAATATTCCAGAGGTTATATTTTTTAAAATTAGTTATTCTTTTGCACTCATGACAGAGTAGTTGTGGTACGATTATATAGATTATGAGTAGTATATATGATTTTTGAAAATGAATAAATATGTATCTATTGATGTTTTGATCGATAGTTTTATTTCTACTGTTGTTTAGATTGACAAAAGAAATTTGATAGATCTAGTTGTGTAAATTAAATGATAAAAAATAATTATTTGTGTGGAGTTTAAATATAGGATTTGATTGCTTGCTGGGCTTGTGAGCTCATTATATGTGGTTAAATATTTTTCAGGTTAGAGCAAAGGAACATGAGTGTGAGATTGATGAGAATTCCTTAGGTTCTATTTTTTTTTCTTTAGATATTCTTTTGCACTCATGACAGAGTAATTGCAGTACGATTGTATAGATCCTTAGCAATATATATGATTTTTCAAAAATGAATAAAGATGTATTTATTGATGTTTTGATCAATAGTTTTATTTCTACTGTTGTTTAGATTGACAAAAGAAATTAGATAGCTCTTATTCTGTAAATTAAAAGTTAAAAAATAATTATTTCAATTTAAATTCCAGAGCATCACAATTTAGTTCCTTGTTTTGTTTGGTGTCGTTCTCTATTCCAACAATGCATGAACGTTTTTTCAAAAGAAAGTAGAGGATTTATCACATAATTCTTATATATTTACATATCTAACATCTAAATTTTAATATTTACTTATATAAAACTTTAGTGTCTTAATTACATCGAAACTTATACATTAAAATACATATTTCACTTTTATAAACTTGATATCAGTAGTATTTTTTATGCCAATTAAGTATTTGCATATTATATAAATTTCCAAGTTCAAATATTAGATGTATAAATATAAATTATGTGGGATATATGTAAATCCCCCAAAACAAGTATTATATTAATATCAACAAAAGTTATTAGCAATTGTGAACCAATGGAAGCTAAAGTTGGCATTCATACATTAATGGTCAATTGTTAAGCTAATGTTACTTATATAAAACCATTATAATAACATTTTTAATCAGTTGTAAATCCTAACTTACTTCTAAGGCATTATTCGAGACAGTTTTTTACCACTACTTTTTCTGCTACTTTAAAGAAATATTTGTACTAAAAAATTGCTTTAGAAAGTAATAAGGACGTTGTAAGCATTAGGTACTCTTTGCTCGCTCAAATTGCTAGCAAATGAATCCATAGTCGACAAATATCCTATGCAATAGGAGCTCTTGCATGCCTAAATAAAAAGCATTCATACAAAGATGAAAAAAACAAAATATTTTAAGCTAACAAATCTGAATACTAATTCAACTTTGGGTAAATTTATAGAATAATTATCATTAATAATTTAATTAGTTATTAAACCAACAAAAATATTAAATTTAAAACTAGGAAAAGTCGCCCATTCAATGGGCGACTTGCTTAAGTTATAAAATATTAAGAAAAAAGATTTTAGGAGAGAGAACGTAGGAGAGAGAAATAAATTAAAAGGGATAAATTAAATAATGAGATAGAAAAATAAAGTATGAGATATAAATAAAAAAATTCAAAACAAATTTTTTTTTTCATGCTGTGATGAAGAGGTGGTATATGTGATTTTTTAAATATTTTTTATTAAAATCTTCAATGCAAATATTTTTCTTATTTTTAACAAATAATTTAGAATGAAATTTTTTTAATGAGTTATTGCATGTCAAAAAATTTCACAATTTAATTTATCATAATCAATTTAAAAATACATATTTTTTATAATTTTTTATTCATAAAAAATTATCATTATTTTAAATTTATCTTGTTTCAAAGAAAATAATATTTTAAATAAATATTTATCTTACTTTTTCATTAAATTTAGAGAGTAACTTAATTTTTATTAAATATAAATATAAAACGAAGTTATATTTTTTCATTAAATTTAGAAGTAACGTGGTTTTTAAAAAAATATATATATTTTTAATAAAATCACGTTATATTTTATTAAAATTATAATTAGTATTTATTAGTATTAGTTATGAAATTCATTTTAATTTATTAATGAAAAAATAAGATAAATATTTATATAAAATAATATTTTCCTTAAAACAAGATAAATTTAAAATAATAATAATAATGTATTATGAATAAATTTTTTTAGAAAAATACGTATTTTTAAATTGATTATGAAAAATTAAATTGTGAAAATTTTTGACACATATTAACTCATAAAAGATATTTTAATCTTTTTTTTTTTAAATAAGAAAAAATATTTGCATTTATGATTTTAATAAAAAAAAAAAAAAGTTCCGATGTACCTCATTTCCAAGACACGCTAAAAAAAATCTCTTATATTTTATTTCTTTATCTTTTAGTTTATTTCTCTCTCTTACTTTCTCTCTCCTGAAAATTTTTCTTAACTTTATAACTTGAGCAAGTCGCCCATTTATTGGGCGACTTTGCCTCGTTTTAAATTTATCTACTTTGTTGCTTTAATAAAAATTTACCCTTCAACTTTTTCTTCTTCTTACCCATGTTGCTCCATTATGCAAGGTAACTCACTTCAGAATCCATGTGCAAAAGTATTTCCATGTGCTTCCTTCACATGTTTCAGTCCATATCATAGAAAGCTCATAAGTTCAAAGGAGAGCTTTCCCATCATATTTTCTTCAAGAAATGGTTTCTCATATCTGAAGAAGAAAAAGCTTTTCCAGGAAATGATAGCCCGAGCTAATTAAGGTGTGTCTCAGTGTCTCACATTTTCTATGGGCCACCTTAGGCTTTATATAAAGCAATTTATATTGTTGCAGCTCTTATCAAATATGTCAGATCTTTACAGATAGACTACATGAAGTGAATTAGAAGCAAGATGGAGCTTTCTGAGTCCTGACTGAAGGTTTTATAGATGAGAGATCATCACAACGAAGACCTGAAAATGAACTTTAGTTTTCATGTTTGTGATGTTCTTCGGTTGTTGCTTTATTGTGTTATTTGATACATTAAGCCATATTATTATTTAGTTGAACATATTACTATGTTAGGCTTTGTTTGGAATGACTTTTTTATTGCTTCTTATAGTAGAAATCCTATTTAAGAAGCAGTAAAAAAGTCGTTCCAAACAAAGTCTTAGGCTTCGTTTGAGATGGCTTTCTTACTGTTTCTTATAACAGCTTTTTAGTATAAAAGTTAATTTTTTTGTACTCATAAAACTGCTTTAAGAAGTAGTAAAAAAACAGTCCCAAACGAAACCTTAGTCTATTGCTCAGTTTTAAAGCCGTTTATTTAGAAAATGCAGTTGTGATTTAATCATTTATGTTGAATGCCTTCTTTTGCACATACATACCCCAAACCACTTGTATCGAGCTTAAGGCAATATGGGCAAATAAAAAAGGTCTATCCCAATTCAGACTCGCCACATCACCCGAATACACTGGGTCCCGGTGCATTTTTGTGACGTGTGCATCTGGATTATTGGTGTCCAAAGATCCCTAATTTATGGCAATAAAGCAATATAGAGTTCTTCATCTGTATCTTTCTGATTCTCTCATGACAACTTTTTCTCTCTGTGTTTTCCTTTATGTTTCTCTACATTTTGTAGCAAATAAGATTTGGGCATCGCTCACAAGCATGCTTAAATTCAACATCACAAATAGAAAATACTAATATGATTGATTAGTGGTTTCAATTTTTCTCACCACTTATTTGCAAATAACTAACATTCAGCTCAATAATTTAGATAATTTTGGTTCTTTTTTATCACAAGTAAGATTATTAATTGCGTCGATGATGAATATCGCCTTGCTCGGATAGGTTTAATTACAAATTGATTTTTTTTTTGTAATCATAGAACTCCCACTTTGTTCAAATTTGACAAAGATGGCAACATGTACTTGTTTTTTTTTTAAAGGTTAATTTGTTTTATAGCAAATTGGTTATTACGTGTAAGAATTAATTAACTACACGTATGTTTCGTCTGGGACGGCTTTCTTACTGCTTAAAACCGCATTCTAATAAAAAATTTAAAATTTTTGTACTAAAAATTGCTTTAAGAAGTAATGTGAAAGCCGCCCCAAACAAAACCTTGAACTTATATACATAACCTTAAATTTCTTGGAGGATAAATATAATATGTGTATAAAGATATGGCGTTTGCATCAAGTGAGTTAGAAGGGGAAAAAAGAGCATGGGATGTCAATCAGTCTACAGTTTGTTAGAAGAAAATATGGGATGCTAAGAAATGAAGGAAAGTAGAAAATGAAGGGTTACTTGTGCCTTGAGGAATTAAGGTCTAATGTCTCTTTCTTTTAGGTAGATGGATTGGATTTTAAGTTGCCATATTGATGGATTGTAGGATCCAAAATCATCTATGTGCTTTATATGACCATTTTAATGAAGAATTGTCATTCTTTGAGGGATGTATGATTGGATATAAACAATACTTTTGTTTCTTTTTTTGGATTATTTTGTATACACAATGTTATGGATCAAATCACAATGTTATTTACAAAATATAGTGCATAGATTTTGTATTATCTAAAGATGTAAGGGCAATTTAGAATGTTTATCCTTTGTGTTATTTTTCTATGTTTATGCTAATGAATAAGTGGTTAACTAATTAAACGGATAAGTCGCGTAAAAAATGACAGTTATTGTCGGTTGTTAAGAAGTTCTCAAGATAAAAATGACATGAATAATATTAGAATTGATTAGGTCAATTTTAGTAAAAGAAGGTCCATATTGACTCCCTGGGAGAGAGAACAACCAGAAATTGTCTGAGAATGCAGCCAGAGTAATATCCCTATAATTGGTGGATCAAAACCTCTAATCTGTCAAAACTCCAAATCAATTCGGTCAAACACAAATCAACTCCATTCTACTCAATTAAACATCGATCAACTCCAGCCTACCCAGTCAAATGCCGATAATCCAATTCGTTATGGTAAGTAAGTTCAGATTAACTTAATGATAGCTTCAATTCACAAAAACTCACAACACTTGTTTGATTTTTTGAAAAAAATTCAAAGTTTGAGGAGGATGGCTTTTGTAACTAGATAGCTCTGTTGTTAGGAGAGATGTGTTGAGGCATTCGAGAAACTAAGTTCCATTACACATAATATAATTAAAAAATAGGTATAAAAATACTAGTGATTGTCTTTGCTGACGCCCTTAACTTTTCGGGTTAAAATTAATTTTGGCTAGCAATTTTTTATCAATTCCATCTAACTAATTTCCCCCCCTTTGCCCACACAAATTAATCACTCAAAAAACAAGATTAATTGAGATAATCCTTATAATAATCAACATGAGTGCAGTCCAATAGAGAAGTACTCCTATGATTATTAGAGCAGTACTAATGATTTTATTTAACAATAAGTAGGGTATAATAATGACAAAACTTGCTCATAAGATGCCTTACTCTCATAAAGGTGCTTCTGAATTTTTGTGGACTTTTACTTATATGAAAAATCAGTAATATATTTCTAATTAATTTATGCCAAAAAAAGGGCCTCAGATCATTCTCCTCTATTCAAAATATATTCCTTTTAAGAGCACAAATAAGAAAAAAATTCATTACAAACATAATAATAAGCTTTGGTACAAAATAGAAATGCATTCTCTTAAAATATTCTATCAAAATTTTAGTTATGATGGACCTTAAAGCTCTTAGATATGCTTTAAAATTCGTACAATATATAGATAATTAATATCATACAAATCTCAAAGCAGATCTAAGAGCTTTGAACTCCATGTTGATGAAATTTTATGAAAATATCCTAACATAATTTTTTTTTCCTATAAATTTGAGTATGAAAGCAAAGAAAGATAAAAGAACCCAACTAAACTTACATCCAAAAATAAACAAATTATTGTAACTTTTTAAAAGGAAAAGGTTATTTATTTGTTAATAGTTCACTATCTTAAAAAGTGGAATATTTTGGAATGATATCATTGCCTAAATTTTCTTATCAATAATCATGACTAGTTTAGAAAATCTCACATTGTTGGGATGATATGACACATTGTCATTAGAGTAAGAGTAGAAATTTTCAATAATGTGTTAGATAAATACAATTCTAGAAAGACTTCTTATTAAATAGATTTGTTTTCTTCTATAGTCTAAAGAGTGGGAAACAAAGATTTAAAGGGAAAAGAGCAAAAGCATTTATCTCAAATTTAAGGTGTAACTTTTATACTTTATAGAATTTTAATTATAAAAAATTTAGGCTTCATTTTAGACAGTTTTTTTATTGCTTTTTAAATCAACTTTTTAGTACCAAAATTTTTAATTCAAAAAATTGGTGTATTAAAAATTTATTTTAGAAAGTAATATAAAATCTATCACAAACGAAACCATAATTGACAATGGCCACCACTAAATTAGTTTGAAGAGATGAGAAGTTTAAGGATTGGTCCTCTTGTTTCATCTTTAGACTTGGATGGTCAAGTCATAAATAATTGACTTGATTTTAATAGTCTTTCAAGCTTATACACTCCTTAGGTAGATATAGTATTTTTTTTATTCCTTGTTGGGGAAGTTTAGCGAGTAATTAATGCGGTGTTGACCTTAATCAATAAAATTATTACAATTGCTATTTGCTAAAAATTTTGTGATGGTAGAATATGTGTTTTATTTCTTAGCTTTGTATAAAACTCAATGTGCACAGATAAAAGTTGTAAGAGACTAAGAGGTCAAAAAATTTTTAAGAGAAAAGCCCAAAAAGGGAAAAAACCACAAGATTTGCCTTAGTTGCATGCATCCACTAAATAATAGCATATATAAGTATCATATGTTCTTTATAATTGAAGAAGATGAGATTATACACAATTAAAAATAATTATCTGATTCCCGTTATAGAGATTATTATGCATAAATTGAGTTTTCATAAGTGGACAGTTAAAGACCAATAATATAGCTAATAGTCAAGTGATCATCCTCAGATGACATAACTATGGCAATGATGATAGTAGTAGCTAATGGTGGCCATCTCCTTTATTACCAGAGAATGCAGTAGAGTTTTTTAGTTCTCTTAACTTTCAAACATCTCATCTTGTAAAAAATGTGGTCTTATTTATAGCTTTTTTGAAAGGTACATTTTGATAAATTTAGCTAGAATCCAAAACACTCCATTAAATGACATATATGTGCCCCCAAAATTATAGATTTTTATCAATATTTGAGTGTCTTAATGATATCAGAATAAGATGATCTTGGACTTGTTGAATTTGTCTCATCGAGCTACTCGATTTAACTAACATTGTCGTTGCCAGGTCCTAAGTCCTAGATGAAAAACGTGGAGGGTTGCATTAGGTAGTCGATAGCCACCGTAAAATTTGTCGAATAATTATGACATGAATCCTTAGTGAAAAAGGATTCATGTAGTCAGCCCCATGTAGTGGGAAAAAGACTTGATGTTGTTGTTGTTGTTGTCGTTGAGCTCCTCGATTTAACTACAAGGATGCAAGATTTGGAAACTATTTTGTTCTTCAACTAATGATTAAAATTTTTAGAATATGCTTTAAGTGTTTGATTTAGCTTCATTTGTACTCAATTGAAACTTTTGTGGTGTCCACGGGTTCTTCTCGCTAATACATTCAATTTGATTATATGTTTTTTTGAAATTAGAGTTCAAGTGGTCTTGAATTTAATTTTGAAAATTTTCAATTCAAATATTGACTTGAGATTCACCCCAATCAAGCAAAATTTTTTAGAGACATGTCAATAAGCAAGGTAAGATAGGATGTAGTTATGTTGAGCTAGCCAAATGGTGGCACATGGAAGTCAGTGACATAAAGCCCAATGGTTATCAAAGATTCTAAGCATTTCACTCCTAAAGTTGCACCCCTATACGATTGAAATTGCTCGAGTAGTCTAGAGTCTGATATGCGAACAATTTTTCTCAATTTGTTAATTACTCATATAATATTTTATGAATATTTTTTTTAAAAAATATTTTTTAGTATTGTATTGAATCATCTCAAATTAATTTTGTGACAAACTTTTATCCGAGCATCAGGATTATTATGATATTTCCTTTTAGGATTGTTATGATTGCATAGGGGTATCAATATTGGACACGACCTGAAAATCCGACTCGAACTCGACACGAAAATTTCGAGTTCGGGTCAATCTGAACTTGAACTGGGTCTGGTTCGGGTCAGAGATTTTGACACATTAACAAAAACATGTGGGGTTCGGGTTGACCTGGAAACCCAAAAATGACCCGATTTGACCCGGAAACATCCCGTCACTAGTCATATGCATCACTCGTCAGCCACAACGTGCGTCACTGGCGAGTCGCGTTAGCTCGTCACTAGTCAATGTCGTCCAGTGTCCACTCGTCCCGTCGCATTCAGTCCGTCAGACTGTCACCGTCGGTCCGTCACAGTTCGATCGGAAGCAACAACGACAAGGAGCTCGCTACATCACCTTTCATCTGTGGCTCCGCGGGACCGCCAGACACATGCTCATCACTTCGCCGAAAACAATGAAGACTACGGCTGGGAGCTCTACTCATCGTCGTTTTCATTTTGTGGTTAGATCGGAAGCGACGATGGCGAAAGGAGAGGGAGCTCACCGGGAGGGACAACCCGGAAACATTGGGTCCTTGATGTTCGACCCAAATCGGAGAGGGAGCTCGCCGCAGTCCAAGGCGAGACCAGAACCAGCGAAGGGATGTTGCAGCTCGCCTCATCTTCGCGCCCTCAAATCCCGTAAACCTGTGTCGGGTCGTGTTGACCCAAACCCGAAGCGGGTTGGGTTCGGGTCCCAAAAACTGATCCGTTTGTAAAAATGGGTCGGGTTCGGGTTGACTCGTATAGTGCCAGGTCAGTTCCGGGTTCGATCGAACCCGACCCGTGACCCGAAATTGACACCCCTATGATTGCATATACGTGAAAATGTTGGAGTTGCTCCAATGGAAGATAAGATTAGAGAGAGTTGCCTTAGCTGGTTTGGTCACATAAAACAACGTCCTTCTGATAACCTGGTTTTAGGAAAGTAGAGGTTTTACATTTTACTTATATTAAGAAAGGTAGAGATGGACCTAAAAAGAATTGGTTAGAAAATATTAGAAATGATATTTCTTTGTTAGATTTACATGAGAATTTGACTTTTAACATGACACAATAGAGAAAAAAGATTCATATAGCTGACCCCACGTAATGGAACAAAAGGCTTGTTGTTGTTGTTGTTGTTTAGTCAAGAAATGAGTAAGAACAAGGGAGAGAAAAAGTTATAATTTGGAGGACTTAGATGCCAAATGGGAGTTTTGGCATAAAGTTTGTTCTACAATAGATAGGTCATCATTACCTTAATTAAGAAAATAGTGTTTTCAGTGCACACGTGTTTTGTCATATTATTTTCACTAAAATGAAGCTTTGACGATATATTAATAACTTTCACCATATATATATATATATATATATATATATATATATATATATATATATATATATATATATATATATATATATATATATATATATATATATATATATATATATATATTTCAATTTTTTTTTATAATTTTTATAATTTTGATGTTTCAATTTTTATAATTTTGATATTTCTACAAACTTTTATAGAGTAGCACTTTACCTATAATATGTAAGAATATATAAAATAAAAAAAATTACTATTGATATACCATCAAAAAATAATTGGGCATGAATTTCGATACAAAGATGAATCGAAGGCTTCAAAAGGTAAAAAATAAGTATCATTTGAACTCCAATTTCAGCAAGCTTATGGTCAAATTGAACATCTTAAGGAGATTAACCCAACGACGCCGAATTCGATCCAATTCGAGGCCAGATGTGTCCAAATCAAATGTTCAAAGCCTATTTGGAAGCTTCAGAACATTAATTAGATGAGCAAATGATATCTAAATTAATGTGACGTGCTTATAGTCGAATCGAGCGGCACAACAAGATAAATCCAACGAGCCTAATATCACCGAATTCTAATACCATTAAGACACTCAAAGGCTCGATAAATAATTAATGATCAAAGGAGTTGATATCAGTCGTCCATCAAAAATACTCCAAACATGCTCTTGATCTTCTCCCTATTTACTAGCCATGTCATTTGCAAAAAATTATTCATAGATCCCACATTCTTCACTGAAAGGGGGACATAAAGGTGGAGGAGGAAAATAATACAAGAATAAGAGAGTTCTCCTACAATTTCCAACCATCACCGTTGCCGACAACCACCATTTACTACAACCGAAAACCCATCATCACTGACGATCAAAAATAGAAATCACCAACATTTTAGAATACCATCAATATTTTACTCTATTATTGAGTACATATATTTGATCTATGTACTTTTTTCTTACTTCAATAGTGAAAAAAAGGAGGATTTTGCATCTCTTCTTAAATAGTGAATTATGCAATTGGGTCAGTTCTCTTAGTTTTCTCTTTCAGGATTTTCCATATGAAAAATCCTCTGGTTCTATCATTTTTCTCTATTTGTATTGGATTTTTGTGCATTACTAAGACGTGAAATTCACTCTCAATCGACTCAAATTTTCTAGCATGCTACAACTATAATATAATTTTGTATGCATTGATCTTGATTAATAGAATCTTGCATGTTTATTTTGTTTTATTAGTCTTATAATGCATATAATATTTTAAATCTAAAAACAATATTAAATATAAGATATTTGTTTCATATATGAGACATTATCTCATAAATAATTTCTTTATTTTGGCACAATTTATAAATAATAAAATAATTTGATTTAACTATACTTATAATTAAAATAATATCATTTAACTATAATTTAATAATTTATATGACATTACGTGATATTCCTTTCTCATCATTGTTGTGCCATAATTAATAACTTTATGGCTTTAGTTTTAGTATATTTAGATCTTTTTTTCTTGTTAAACAATTTGAAATCATGATGAATGTGATATCTCACCTATAACATGTTCAAATAAAATGATAGCTTATCTCACCTTTTGTTATATTCAAATTGATAACCTAAAAAGAAAAAAAAAACATTTTCAATATAATGGAGAACTTCTTTAGTAAGCTTAATGATAAAACTTTTGTCAATTTCATTCATTAATCTCTACTTCTATCGTCATTGACACCATCAATCTTCCCTCTATAGTCATTCTTTAAAGATTTTGCATAGTTTTTTTTTATCTTAAATATCTTCATCATTATTTGCTACTAACCTAATGGCCTTGAAATATGTCTTAATCTTTTGAGTGATCATAGTTGACGAGTGCCAATGGTCGAAAGTATTATAGTTAATGGACGATAGAGGTTTAATGGGGGCTGTAGTAGGGCAGATGACAACGGTTGGAGGTCTAATGATAATTGTCGGATGGAGGTCTGGCAGCAATGGTCGGGCAAAGGTCCAGCAGCGATGGCCGGGCAATAAGAGTTTGTTGGCGATGGTGACAGGGTACGTAGAACTCCGGGATGCTTCAAGCCCTGAGAGTTCTCTCGAGTCTCTAGCCCAGAATCTAAACCTATAAAAGTCCAAGTCCCAAAGTTCTCGACTCTCTTTCATGTGGGAAGAAAAAATCTATTTATAAATTGTGAGACTGACATGTCCTATAAATATAGATAAAATTTAAGATAAATTTGGAATATTCAATCGCTATTAAATTAATCACAAAATCGAACCACTTTTAAAATTTTGTTCTCCAAAAACATGGAATTATAAAATAATAAATAATTTATTCTGATTTAAAATATATTATGATAGACTGCAAATTCATCATATTATTATTGACATTAATATTATTCAAAATATTATATATTCTATAAATTTAAAGAAATTCAAATAATTTGAAGTTCATCATTGTCAAAATTAAAAAATTTTCCCCCTAAAATCACTCTTCCAATCTGAAATTTTTTACATGGACTTGAATGCGAGCGGCACAGTGTGTTATCCTTAAATCACGTATCGGCGGACGTCAAAAGCATCAACGAATCGCATTTAAGTAGCAGCTCCAAGTCCGTCACGTCGAATTCAGAAAGCAGGTACCAGTAATGGAAAATAAATAAATAATGGCTATATATACTCCCTCTGAGGTGGAATTTGATCGAGAACACAGCCAAAGCAGTGACTGTTCGAGAAACGAAGCTTTCACTTCTCACATTCCCCCAAGTTTGGATTTTTAGTTACTGTCGTGAGTTGTGACAGTAAAGAAGTTCCAGATGGGGAGATCGCTGAACTCTTGCTTCAAGATCATGTCTTGCGCCGGCGATCCGGCAAAGAAGGACGATGACTTGCCGCAGCCGGAGGTATCTGTTGTGGTTCTTCTTTATCGCGCCGTTCTAAGATCTGTGGCATCGGCATTGCTTGAAAAATGTGATTTTTTTTCTTGTGATGCAATTTTTTGTTCGTGTTCAGCTGATCTTCGTTGCTGCGGTAGTGAATTGTGATTTGATTTGATACGATGTTGTTGCAGATTCGAGTCTTGATTGGGAATTTGAGCGCTTTAAACAACAGTTGCGATAATTGTGGATGGATGAAAAGCTTGATTTTTATCCCCCTGTTATTTTAGTGAGCTTAGGGTTGCGCCTGGATGTTGTTCCTAACTGTTTATCATGAAATCTGTTTCTTGTAGCCTGAGAGATTCAGATTTTTGTGTTTTTGGAGTGTTTCTTTGGTGATATGGGAAATGGCTGGGTCGATCTGTTTTACCATCACTATTTGTGAAGTTTTTTTAGAGGATTGGGGTTTCTGAATGTGAGACATGAGCACTGTTCCTCACACTTTGCTCTTGGTTTGTGCTGATAATGGTCAGGAAATCATTGAGGGTTCTATGCAGATGAAGAACAATTATTGTAATATTTCTTTCTCATTGATGCACCCTTTTGCCGGTGGATGAGTGTTTAGGTTCTTATTTTTTTTGTTTGTGGATGGCCATGAATGAGTTTTTCTTAAATTAAGTAGAACTAGCAATCCTTAATAATGAAGAGAATGTTTCATATCTGTTGTTTCATATTTCTTATGTAGAACCAGCAACCCTAATATGTTGAACTTTTGCAGAGCAAAACTTCACCAGGTAAGCATAGATGGAGCTTTCAGAAGAGATCTGCTATGCATCATGTACCAAGCAATAATGTGATTTCAGAATCTATGCCCATTATGAATAATAAACAAAACCAAGCAGCAGCAGCTGATACTGCAAATTCAGAAAAAGCTTCAGTTTCACAGAAAGCTACAGTTGCAGACCAGACAAATGAAATTTCAACTTCTCCATTAGATGTAGTCCCTTCCAGAGAATCTGAGCAAGTTACTGATAAATCTGCTGTTAATGTTGATTACAACATTCAGGAAGATGTTGCAGTGGTTGTTCAGGCTTCTATTCGGGGATACTTGGTAAACCTTTATCAACCACTACGAACGTGCTGTGCTGTTACTTGTTTTTGTCCCTTAAGTTATTTTACATATTCACAGGCTAAAAGAGAACTTGAAAAAATTAAGAATGTTGTAAAGCTTCAAGCTGCCATACGTCGTTATTTGGTCAGGAGGCAGGCAGTTGGAACCTTGCGTTGCATGCTAGCTATTGTCAAAATTCAACAACTTATACGAGCTCATCTATCCATCCGATCTACCGAGTTCACTACAAAAGAGAAACTTAATGAGGAAATGAAAGCAGTGAAGGTTGGTCTTTTCTAAGTAATGTTATGTGTAGGCCAAATATCTATCTTGTAATTTGCTTTAGAAAAGATATTGCTAGCATGGTGAGCTCAATTAAAAATCCATTTTGTTCTTAACATGGTTTTGTTTTTTTATAAAGAGATGAATACTTTTGGGCATGGTTTTTTAATTATTTTATTGTTTTTATTGGCCCCTTTTTCTCACATCCTATGCAATAGGGTTACAAATTTGAGAGATTATTCTGTGCGTACACCAGACATAGCTTACCTTCCAGAGGCCAATCAGGTGTAGCCATGTCATCCAGTACCGAGCTCAATATCGAGCTCGGTATCTAGCAGTACCGAGCCGAGCAGTACCGAGCCGCGGTATCAAGTAGGGGTGACGTGGCTCATTTTCATTGAGCTCTAGACGGCGTTCGGCGTCTGCACAGAATAATTAATCCACAAATTTTCTCATGATTAGACATTCAGAGATGATTTTATTTTCAATGACTTTTTTACCTGCCTTACATATTTCTTTGAATTTTTGCTTATAGGAATAACTTGTGTATTTTTGTAACTTATGACATAGTATCAAATTGCATTTGCTCATTTCATATGATTTTCTATATTCTTACCCTCACTCCAGGTGAAGAGCTTTGAAATGAAATCGAGCAAAACGCCGCCTGTGATCAGAAGCTTAGCTTCCAATGCATTTGCTAATCAGGTTTGATTGTTGATATTCTGCTATGCTTTGCCAAATATATTTTTGAACAGTAATTTTTCCTCTATGACATGAACTTGTGAATTTTACTGTTTATGACCAGCTTTTGAAATCTACACTTGAAACCAAACCTATCCACATCAGCTGCAATCCTTTGCGGCCGGATTCAGGCTGGATATGGTTGGAGAGGTGGATGGCTTTAACATCATCAGATAAAAAAAAGGTCATTTTGAAACAGGATGATCTGGGAGAGGGTACTAATACTGATCTGGATGCTTATGAAGTCAACAATAAGTTGCAGGTTACACAAGAACACGGATCATCTGATTCAAAGTTCACTCCTAGCGATCCTGTTGGGCCAGCTGATGTTGAGGTGGATTTAATAACCAACCGTTCTGAAAAGATAGAAGTTGATGTTCCTGTATCTATACAGGAGCAATGTTCAAACTCTCCAATTCAGAATGACCAACTCGATTCATGTATTAAGGAGACACTGTCTATTGAGAAGGAAGAATACAAAACTGGTGCATTGGTTGAAGAAAGCTCTGATTCTATTCAAAGCCAAATCCTTCTGTCGTCAGATGTAGTTTCAGAGTTTGCACTTGATGGTAACTCTAATAAACCAGATTATTCTGAGGAGACTAACAAGAATGGTGCCAAAAAAGAATTCCATGAAACCCCGGAGATGGAAATAGGCCAAGTCGTGATTGAATCCAGAAAATCAAGAAATCCAGGTTTTGCTGCTGTACAGGCTAAGTTTGAAGAGCTGAGTTCTGCTTCCAGCTCAAACAGATCCCTTAATCATGCCTCTAAGGATTCCAAGAGTGATTCCAAATCAGTTCAGTCTCAGTTGGGTTCCAATTTAGAGGAAATTGGTGAGACAAAATCAGTTAACTTTCAGGTAGGTACCAAATTTAAGGAAGTTCGCCTTGGAGAAAATCTTACTGGCCATACTCCAATAAATCCAGTTGCTACCTTAGAACATCGAAAAGACATTTCAACAACTTCCATACCTGATAGATCAGAAGGTGGGTTTTCTGAAATTGTTCCAGAAATCAGAACCTCGAACGGAAAATTCAGCAATGTAGGAAGCAGTACCAATCTCAACAATGGAGAAATGGCTTTTGAAACAGATGACCTTTCGAGTGATTCAAATGAAATTCAGTGGCAAATAATGGCCAAAAGCAGCGAAAATGCAGCCAGATCAATTAATACTACTGAACCTTTACAATTGGAAAAACAACCTGCAGAATCAATTTCATCAAATACGCAGGTGGTGGATTCTGCAAAAGCTCCACAGGTTAGTAAGCCATCACAAGAAGGATCTCCCAGAAGCCATATTATTGTTCCTGAGTCTCAAGGGACACCTTCAAGTCAAATTTCTATTGATGCAAAGAGTAACAAGGCAGAAAATAACATGCCTGTAAGAAAGAGAAGGTCCCAATTACTTGTTAACAGTTCACCCACGAATTCCAAGAATGACTCAGGTGCACAAACCAGTGGAGAATTTTTGAAGAAGGAGACAAAAAGTGCAAAGAGGAGGAACTCATTTTCTATGGTTAAGACTGATCATGTTGATCATGAGCATCAAACCAGTAATGGCAATTTACTTCCAAGTTATATGCAGCCCACTGAGTCTGCAAGGGCTAAAGTCAACGCAAGTAACTCTCAGAAATCAAGTCTAGATATGCACCATGACAAAGATAATCACATAAAGAAGAGACATTCCTTACCAAATGGGGATGGAAAGCAGGGTTCATCCCCTCGAATGCAGAGGTCAACTTCACAAGTACAACAGAATATAAAGGGAAATGGGATTCATTCTCCTCCTAATTCTTCTGGTAACATCTCTGCCTGATATCCTTTTTTTATTCTTGATCTTTATATTGGCGTGTTCTGAGGCAGCATGTTTGAAGTTTATGATAGGAAATACTTGAAGATTTCAAGTAGATCTTATCAATCTCGGGAAAATAGCGAGAAATATCCACAAATCCAAAGGAAAATTAGAGAAAAACAGGAATTTAATTGCAAGAATCAAATAGAGGGAAGAAAATAATAAGATACAATTGATCCTCTATTTGAGAGGAGGATCTTTCTCTCCCAAATTTCTAGACACGCTAGAGCCCAAAAGAAACCTCAACCTAAGAGATCTCAAATTTAGCCCGAATTCAAGATGAAACCTAACCATTACAAGAGAAACTATTTAAAGCAAAGAAGATTACAAAATTCCTAAACTGCCCCTAATTTAAAATTTTCCTCCCAAAGTAATATTTAATTGAGTTGTTCCCTCCCAAAATAATATTTAATTAAGTTGTTTCCTACCAAAGCAATATTTAATCTAGATTAAATTAGCTCATTGTTAAGGAAAGAGAAATAGTAATTTGCTGTCTTATTCAGTGAGTAATGGTGCCTGTATATAATGCAGTTGAAATGAATATAATAGGAAGAAGGTTGAGTGAATAAATGTGATTTGGAGAGAATTAATACCAAAATAGATATTTTCCTTATTTAATAATTTTCTAACACTTCCTCTCAATCTAGATCATATATATTCAATAGCTTAAACTAGCATTATACGCGAGAAAATGGACTTGAAGTTGTGATGAAGATATCTGCCACTTGTTTTAAAATTAAAATTTTAGGAATAGAAAACTTCTTGGAAAGTACAATATCCTATTAAGGTTGTCAAAAGAGCATATTATTTTTGTCCGATCGTGCTTGGCTTGATACTTAGCTTAAGTTCACTTAGTTTTTATATGCTCATATATATAATTTGTCTGCAAATAAATCCTTATTCAATCATGTTTGGCTTGAATCACATGATTTTATTTATATATGCATATGCGCATGCCTATTTATATGTGGTTATGACTTCATGTATGTGTGTATATGTATACGGTGTCAAAATGGATTTTTGGATCGGATTCGGGTCCAAATTGAATTTGACCCGACTCGAATATAGTTCAATTAGACAAACAGGTCAGAAATCTAAACCCGCACCCGACTTGCCCCTATCCTGAGTTGACTCGACCAGCGAGGGAGTGAGGCCACAAGGGTGAGGGGGTGAGGGGGTGAGGCCGCGAGCCCACGAGGGTAAGTGCGTGCGCAAGCACGGGTGTGAGTGCGACAAAAATGAGGTTGCAAGTGCAAGTGCTGGTACAAGCGTGCGAGCGCAACGAGCAGGCGAGTGCTGCCCGAGTCAATTTTAGGTTTGCTTTCTGGTTGACTCGAAACCGACCCGCTTTTCAAACGGGCTGACCCGAACCCGAGATTTTTAGGTCAAGTTTAGGTCGGGTTTTTTGGTCGTGTCAAATATTGACAAACCTATATATGTATGCATGTAAACTTATATGTTTCAATGTGTATATATGTAAATACATTTGCATAGATTGTATACATTCATAATCATACATTTATATATGTATGGATTAATATACGTATACACGATGACACATATATTCCAACTTTCAAGTATACCTTATATTTGGAGCATCTCTTATTCGGATCAAAAGGTTAACAATTCGAAGTAAAACAAAAAACTTTTGGCCTGTTTATTTAATGAGCAGAGCCAAATGACACTTAAGCTCACTCAAACTCGGCTCGTGTACATCCCTATATCTTGCATAAAATGACAATAAACTTAAATGTGTTTGATCCTTTAATGAGAAATTGGCTTACATGCAATTTATATGAGTGCATGTTTGTCAAAATGCATAACCCAAGGCTTTACTATTAGAAAATCAAATTCTTTTTAGCTGATTCTTACCCATGACATTTTACATATAAAATGGCCGTGGCTTAATATTTATTGCAACACTATATTTGGCTACAACAGTTTCCTTTGTACTCTTTATGGTAGCCAAATAACCTCCCACAAAAATGCAGCACTTAAATGCAGTACGTTATAATTGGTCTTTTGCCACCTATAAATCTGGCATAATCGATATCAGCGAATGCTTTAATATTTAATGCTCAATTTAAGTATACAACAATTCTTTTCCAAGAGCTTTTGTTGATGTATATGAGAATGCAAACATCATCCAGATGCTTTTTTTTTTTTTTTTTAATTTTGTATATGTTGACTTACCACTCCAACATCAAAGGAGATATCAATTCTTATATATGTTAAATAATTAGTTTTTCAACTAATTTTCAATATTGTGAAAGATCATTATATGCATCAAATCTGATTTGTTTTCCCATCGAGATGTCGACTAATTTCCTCCTTAAAAGCCTTTTTCTTTAAACAGATCAATGATATTTTTCTTTTAAAGATAGTGAGACCCTTTCTTGTTGTTAGCAAATTTAGTCCCCATATAGTATTTAGGGTGCTGCCTTAAATCTCTGGTTACAAAATAATCTTGTAAATAATATTTGCCTAGTGATAGAAATCAATAGTGAGATGATGATATTGGAATAATTTATCCCATTTTTCTCTCAAGGTATTATAATACTCTTGAATTGATAGGTTTTTTTGTTGGAGAAAATTTTATCAAAATGGATTGTAGACCCATGGGATATTACTGTTTTAAACTTATGAAATGAAGAAAATCCAACATCTTTTTAGTAGTGTCATGAAACAGGGCAATAGAGGAAATGGATGGATCAAGATTATTCATGAGCTAAGTCAGATCAGCTTTCCATTCTAAGTACTCAGTTGGGCTCAAGGTTGTGAAAATCGGATCGAACATAGAACCGGAAGTAGAGATTAATGGTTCGACCAGAGTCTAATCGGAGTTGAACTGGATAATGTAATAAATATGAAAATTATTTAAATAAAATTTAAATGATTGAATAATTATGTAATAATAAATTTTTTTTATTAAAAATAAATTGAATTCACACATTATTAATATTTTATTTGCTTTTAAATTTAAATATATTCAATCTTTAAATTTAATTCAAATTTAACTTCTAAATTTATAAATTTAATATAAATTATTAATAATTTATGTTGTATGTTTAAATATAATTTACACCTATAAATTATATACTAAATTCATATTATAAATTTACATTTATAAATCTTTATGGTTAGATCATTTATTATTAATAAATAAATAAATAATTTTTATAGTATATAAATAATAATGAAGTATATAATTTATTTAAATTTATTAATTAAAAATAAATATTATTTACGTCATAAAAAAGTTTATCTAAAAAATCTATTTTAAAGTATATAGTGTATGTTGTAAATTTAAAAAGTTAAATTTTAACTTCTTAGTCCCACATCATTTGGAGAACTTTCTCTTAGTAATGCTACACTTTATATTGCCTTTTTAGTTTGGATTGGGGAACCCACATGGAGTGGAGACGTGTGAAATGCTTAGTTGGAATTTTTTTATTTAAAAATTAAGTATTTTAAATTTAAATTAATTTATTAAATTATAAATATTACTTAATATTTAATTCTTAATGTTTTAAATTAATTTATTAAATTATTTAAATATTTTAAAAATTGAACTAGCAGGTTCAAGGGAACTGAGACTAGTTCCCCGGTTCTGGCTGTTTCATCCCAGTTTGATGCAAAATCAATTTTTAGATTGAGCCAGACCGTTGGTCTGATCGGCCGGTTCGATTCAATTTTTAAAACCCTAGTTGTGCTATAGCTATCTTGAGGAGGAGAATAAGGTGACAGAGTTTGTCTTGTGATCTAATAAGAGGGGAATAAAATCCTTGACCATTAGAGATAGTTGTTACCATGAAATTTGATGGTGGTACTAATGGAGAAGGGCTTTGCTTCAAAAAGTGTAAAGATAAAAGACATGCATTGAGGAGAGATGTCTAAAGAGTGGAGTTACTCAAATCATGTTGAAAAAAGTCTAGTCTAAAGGAGAACAACAAATGGGTGTGCATTAGGGAGTAGGACGGGTTAGGCATGTATGAATTTGAGATGTGCATTTATGAGTAGAAGAAGACTGGTTGCTCTCTAGCATGATTAGATATGTTGTGCCATGCAAGGGAGTAGGGTGCTACCTTGAACTACAGGGTAAGCATGGTAGGCACGTGATATGATTATGATGCGGGTGTGAGTAACAAAATATGATGCACCTACAATGTCGAATGATGCTAGTGAGTGGGACTATGAGATGGTAGATTGGATATGGAAGAGATCAATGGCTTTTAGTCATGCTTTGATATCATAATAAGAGAATTAAATTAAAATTTAATGAAAATAAAGATTTTTGTTTTTATCGGCGTATTAGTAAAACCGAAGTTGAAGAGGCTTTAAAGAAAATGAAGAGTGGAAAAATTGTTGGACATAATGATATTCCAATAGAGGTATAGAAATGCTTAGGAGATGAAGGAATTTCTTGGCTTATTAAATTTTTTAATATTATTTTGAAGACTTAAAAGATGCTCGATGAGTGGAGAATGAGTGTTGATTCCTATTTTAAAGAATACATGTGATGCACAAAATTGTGTGAATTATAGAGGAATTAAGTTAATGTGTCTTACTTTAAAACAATGGGCGAGAGTTATGAAGCATAGGTTGCGGCGTGACACTAATGTTTCTCAAAATTAATTTGGATTCATGCCAGATAGGTCTTCTATAGAAGCTATACATTTATTGAAAGGTTTGATGAAAAAGTATAGAGAGAATAATGAGGATCTACATATGATTTTTATTGATTTAGAGAAAGCATATGATAAAGTTCCAAGAGAAGTGCTTTGGAGAGTTCTACATAAGAAAGGGGTTAATAATGCTTATATTCAAGTCATTAAGGATGTGTATGTAGGAGCTATTACTTATGTTCAAACACAAGGTGGTTTGACCAAGTATTTTCCTATTTCTATTGGATTACATCAAGGATCAACCTTAAGCCCATATCTTTTTACTTTCGTCATGGATGTTCTCACTAAACATTTGTAAGAGGTTGGGTGTATGCTTTTTGTTGATAATATTATTCTTGTTGATAAGAACGGAGAGGGAGTTGAAGATAAACTTGAATTATGGAGGAAAACCTTAGAGTCTAAAGGCTTTCATTTTATTAGATCTAAAAGTGAATATATGGAGTGTAATTTTAGTTATAATAGATCTACTAGGGGGATTCTGACTTTGGACCATCAAATCATTAATAAGAGTACACATTTTAGATATATTGGGTCTATTGTTTATAGTGATGGTGAAATAAATGGGGATATTAGTAAATTCAAGTTGCATGGTTGAAATGGAGAAATGCATTGGGTTTGTTGTGTGATAGAAAAGTCTCTCTCAAATGTAATGGAAAATTCGATAAGATGGTAGTGAGACCTACAAAGCTTTATGGTGCAGAATGTTGGCCATTAAAAGAGAAGCATAATATTAAGTTAAGCGTTGCAAAGATGAGGATGCTCAGGTGGATGAGTGGCTTTACTCTTAGAGACAAGATACGAAATGAGCATATATTTGAAAAGATTGTAGTAGCTCCAGTGGAAGATAAGATTAGAGAGAGTCGTCTTAGATGGTTTGGTCACATAAAACAGCGGCCATCCGATGACCCGGTTACGAATGTAGATGTATTAGGTTTGACTTGTGTTACTAAAGTAGATGTATTAGATTTGACTTGTGTTAAGAAAAGTAGAGGTAGACCTAAAAAGACTTGATTATAAAATATTAAAAATGATATTTCTTTATTAGATTTAGATGAGAATTTGACTATTAACAAGACACAATGAAGAAAAAGGATTCACGTAGCCAACCCCACATAGTAGGATAAAGGCTTGTTGTTATTGTTGTTGTCCCATCAAATAATGAATTATCATATTTATCTCAATATAAAACCTTGATTAATGCGTTATTCTCTGTTTGGCATTTATTAATGAGAAATAAATCATCTGATTAGTTTTTTTTTTTCAATCTTATTTTAGTTAGAATACTTAAAGGCACTGCTGCTGCTGCAAATTTACAATTTTTTTTGCAATTATAAATTTCCTCTTCTGTTCTCATTCCTTTCTTTTCCATGCAAAACAAACTAATTGATTAACCACTTCCTGATCCAATTTAATCTTCATATCCTAATTTGTTTTATCAGAGAGGAGATGGCTTAGATGACCAAGCCTTCAGCAGAGTGCTTTTCAACAAAAAAATTGATTGATACCAAGTTCTTGACAAGAAGCTGAATGTTCATTTCATATATTTTTTTCCCCTCTTTAGTTATTGTGATTCTATCAGATTTTGCCACTATAAGCTACAGTTATGAGCTGTGAGAGTTGTGATTATTACTTGTAAATTGCCGTTTTTCTTCTGAAATCCCTATCGTGTGATATATTTCTGGTATTTAAGAACTGTATCCATCATCTCATGAGAGCTTTGTTTGTAAACTTTTAATAGACTTTCCAGTTTGAGTTTTGATTGCTGAATACTCTTTATTTCTCCCTGGCTGTGGCTGCAGCCTTCACAGAATTAGTTGGTTACTAGTCCTTGTTGATTCAAACTATGGTGAATTGATTGTTTGATACTTTGATAATTGCTGGAAGTTCTGATACTGTAATAGCCCATTTTGTATGAAGTCAAATGATGAAGTCTTTAGATTTTTGGGACAACTTTTTTACTTCTTTTTGAAGCAGTCAAAAAATTTTAGCAGTAAAAAATTGCTTTAAAAAATATTAAGAAAGTTGTCCCAAACTGACCGTTGTCAATTTGTTAAGTGTATTTTGATATTAATATTGATTTGAATTTTATAAATATCTATAAAATTCTTTAAATGCTATGGTTTTATTTTTTACATATAAATAAATAAATAAATAGTATATATTTTTTAACATATGATTATTATATGCCAATAATCAAATGAGCTCTACAAAAAAAAATGATTGTTTAATTTTTCGAGAATTAGAAACTGATTTCAGAGAAAAATTATTTAGTCATAGTTAGTTATCTTGTTGAATGATAACACAATCAAATGCTTGAGCAACTTTTATTATTGATTTTGGCATCTAATTCAAATATCAATGCAGCAACAACAACATTTATCAAGCCTTTATTCTATTACGTGGTGTCGGTAACATGAATGTTTTTTCTCTATTAAGAATTAAATTCTCATTTAAATCTAATAAAGAATAGTCATTTATAATATTTTTAAATCAAATTTGTTTAGCTTTACATTATCTTTTTTAAATATAAACTAAATCTAATACATCTACTTTGTTAATCGGGTTATTGGAAGGCCGTCATTTTATGTAACCAAACCATCTAAGGCAACTCACTCTAATCTTATCTTCCAAAGGAGCTACTCCAACCCTTTCATGTTTATGCTCATTTGGTATCATGTCTCTAAGAGTAAAGCTACTCATCCACCTGAGCAGCCTCATCTTTGTAACACTTAAGTTAATATTATGCATCACTTTTAATGGCTAATATTCTGCACCATAAAGCATTACAGGTCTTACCATTATATTATAGAATTTTCCTTTAAGTTTAAAGGGGTTTTGTCTATCAGACAAGTCTAATGCATTCCTCACATTCAACCATCCAACTTGAATTCTTCTAATAATATCTTCATATATTTCACCATCACTTTGAACATCAGGGTACAATCTCTTGCAAATGTCCACTAAGAACATCCATAACTAAAGCAAAAAGATATGTGCTTAAGACTAATTCTTGATGTAATCCAACTGAAATAGAAAAATACTTGGTTAAACCACCTTGTAACAGCTCATTCATTCATATTTCAATGCATAATACAAAAATTATAACAATATTAGATTTCTTTTCAGACATTTGTTTCAACTATTCACATCTTTTTTTACTTTTATTAACTGAAATAATTATAAAAAAATTAAAAAGTATATATAAAATATATTTAAATATTTTCCATAAATGTTACATTAAAATATAAATATAAGGATGCCATCCTTTAATATTAAAAGTTACATATGTCAAAAAAAGTTTAATATTAATTTAATTTGAAAGGAACCATTATTTTTTTAGATGATTATATATATATATATATATATATATATATATATATATATATATATATATATATATATATATATATATATATAAGAAAATTATAAATAACAACAAAGATGATTTAAAAGAATTATAATTATAATCTCTTTTGAATTTTATTACTGTCTTTTATATCTCTTCTGAAAATTTATTTGATCAACATAAATTTTAAGGTAATATATAAATTGAAAACTTTCAAAAGCAAATTTATAGTCAAACTGAATGTCTCAATAACGAATTTATTGACAACACAAATGATTCGATCTGAATCTAAATAAATCCAAATCAATCAGTTAAAGTATATTTGAAAACTTTTAAGCATCACTAGAAGGGTTAAATGATCTATAAGTAGAGTGACTTGAGGAGAAAAATTCGACGAGCTCAAGGTCATTCGATTATGATATCATTAAGGCACTTTAATGATAGATAAATAATTTATGATCAAGGAGATTAATATGCATAGCTCGATGAAGTGATTTGAATTCTGGCCAAATTTATTTAAAATTTCTTTTTAAAATGTTATAAATAAGATTGTATTTTCTACCTCAAGAGATGTTTGAGAGTTGAGAGTTAAAAGGATTCTATTGCATTTTTTAATGGTCAATACTGACAATCTTCATTAGCAATCATCTTCACCATCATCAGGCTTATATCATTCAATCGTTGTGATTGACTATTAATATCTAACTTTATTGTTGGGTTTTAACTATCTGCTTATAGACGCCCAATTTATAAAATTCTTACATAAAAAATTACACAATTGTTCTCAATTATATATAAGCTCAACTCTTTAATTGTGAGGATGAGAGGATTTTTGTATCTTTAATTATTTAGTGGATTCATGTAGCCAATCCTACATAGTGGGACAAAGGCTTGTTGTTGTTGTTGTTGTTGTTGTAATTATTTAGTGGATTCATTCAACTGGGTCAAGCCTCATGATTTTTCCTATTTTTTAATTTTTTGCATAAAAGATTCTGGTGTTCCTTACAAATTTCTATCTAGGCATGCTGGATAATTATATAAAGCTAAGATATTAAATGTTCTACTACTACAAATTTTCTAACACATTAGTTTTTCCATCAAACGCATATGATCATCCAAATTGGGGCTTATGGAGCCTTCACCGCCTATATTGTGGTGTTCTTGATTGAGGGATTGAATACCACTCTTTGAGGAAATATTTATAATATGTTAGGAATAATTTTTCACAGATATAGTAATCACAGTATAATAGAGTTCTCTCACAATAAAATCAACAATAATTTATAGATGATGCCACTATGGTAGTACCTTCTCTTGATGTAATTCTCATGTTACCATAACCTAATCAAGTCCTCACACACTTTCAATGCAACCCATCCTTCTTGTGTTGCTTAGTCAACCCCTAATCCTCCAACATCTATGAAAGATTTAAATCAACCTCACTTTATTAATGCCCCACATGATGTTACAAGAGATGAGTTATGATGCCTCATTCAGGAAGAATTTATTTTGAGAGAAAAGAACAAACTTATGCCTCACCACAACTTCCAAGAATTGTCATCCCTAACTAATATAACTCTCCAGATCTCTTTTAGTGAGGCTTAAATTGCTTATAATTGATCCATATGATGAACTTCTAACCCCTATGAGTACATTGACCAACATAGGATCATCATGCACATTCAACATACTTTTGATGTAGTCCTCTATCAAATCTCCCCCACAACTCTTAAAGCATAAGCTCACATATGACTCCACTCTCCATCAACAAGAACTATTCATACTTTCTTAATTTAGCCAAAAAAAATGTCTAATAATTCATTGCTAATTGAAGAAACATTAATAACTCCTCTCATCTTTCTAAGATTCATTAAAATGGGCAAGGGGCATTAAAAGAATAATATTAAAAATGATATTCTAAAGCATGTTAAATCTTGGAGTATATCTATAGTTACTATGGTGTGTTTTTCTTAAAGGTATATGCCTTGGAACTTTCTACTCATTAATGTGAGAGGCAAGACACTCCTACATTGATCTCATTTGTCAAGTAGAAGCATAAATAACTATCGGTGAGATCATCAACATACTTCTAAACTAGTTCAAACAATCTTCAAACAAATGTAAATATTCACAAAAAGAAATCAATTGACCTTACCAAAAAAATAGAAGCAGACAAATAACCAAAGATTATCTTCTCACCAAAGTTTATTTAAATCATCGAAGTACATGCCCCATTAAATAATAAATACATCTGATGCTAACATTGTAATGGTATTCAAAATTCTGAACAAATCAAGTGGGCAAAAACACTACAAAAACATCCAATGGTGAAGACCAAACTCAATAATATCACTTTTATTGTTCAAGAGGATATTCAATAGAAACATATTTTTAGTTAAAGGAAGGGATTGAACATATAATTTGTTAAGGTCATTTGAATCATCAACATCAAAATTGAGGAGTTTAAAGACTCATAACAAACAATTATTGAAATTACTGAATAGGAGTGCCATCACACTTAAAAATTACATCGAAATAACGCAAAGAAGTTGAACTCAATTTTTTTAAAAGAGGTTATATCTTGACTTCTATTGGAGATAAAAATATCTTTCAAGCATATGCATGTGAATATGTGATATCCTTCATGGGGAGTTAGTAATGAATCTAAAAAGCCAAAGATCAATTTATTATGATATCATTAAAGCACTCAAATGATTTATAAGTATTTCATGATTACGCATATCAATATGAATATTTTGATGAAATGTTTTAGATTCCAACCAAATTATCAAAATGCCCTTCTGAAAAAGGCTATAAATAGGACTCTATTCTATACCTAAAGAGAGGTCAAGAATTGAGAGAGCTAAAATAACTCTTTTACATATTTCAATGATTGCCATCAATGACCAACATTAATAATTACCCCCATCACTCTAGATTTTTGTAATTCAACTATTATCACTTGACTATTACCTCTAACTTTATCATTATGCTTTAATTATTCTCTTATGAATACTTAATTTCTATAATCCCTACAATAAAAATTAGATAACTATCTCTTAAAATTATGAGATAATATCATCTTTTTCAATTATGAGAAAAAAACATATATAATATTTTTTATCTTCCATCATTTAATAAATTCATTCAATAATTTTTACTCTTAATGAACTTTTCACATAAAAAAATCTAATATTTCTTACAAACTTCTACACAAATATTTGTTAAATATTTGCTTAAAATTAATATATTAAATGCCTCTACTACCATAAATTTGTTCACACATAACACACTTAAAACTTCTTTGAAAAATAAATTTATTAAATTCATCTTACCTTGAATAAACTTTGGCTTTCTTTTGAAATAGAAGAAAAATATATAATTCAGAAATTTTTGTACAAGGCACTATCACCATTCATATAATATATATATATATATATATATATATATATATATATATATATATATATATATATATATATATATATATATATATATATATATCATATATATATATTCTATTTACCTATTTAATATCCAAAATTTTCTATTTATTAAATTATCACTCCATTAACTCCTTGCGCTCGCTTATATTGTAAATGCTGAAACCGCCGACAACAAAGAAGATGTGAGGGCATCACAACAAGATCTCTCAAACGAACTTTTATTTGGTTCGGTGTAAGGATGCAGAGGAACATTCGGTCGTAGGCAAAATCGCGCCTATACCGAGGTGTACCGAGTTTTTTCAAAAAACTCGGTACACCTCGGTACACCTCGGAATAGGCGCAATTTTGCCTACGACCGAATGTTCCTCTGCATCCGGTCGGAGGACATAATAATTCTTCCTCTCAAACCCAATTATTTTCCTTAAGCAAATCTTATCAGGATAATATAATCCATACCATCACGAAATTTCAGTGAGCATATAGCTAAACAGTCAATATAATAACTGTAGAAGCAAAGTAATCCAACACCTCTTTCAGTTCATCATAGTTTGAAAACTGACAAGTAAATCCATTGAGAATATACGAGCACAAATAAGCATAAATGTGCATTTAAGCTTCGTTTGAGATACCTTTCTTACTGCTTCTTAAAACAATTTTCTAATACAAAAAATAAATTTTTTATACTAAAAAGCTGCTTTATGAAGCAGTAAAAAAGTCGTCCGAAACCCAAGCCTTAGACTTCAGAGGATTGAGTTTTAGTTAATGTATGCAACAGTTATTCATCAAATTGTAAGGTCAGAAAGAAGGTAAGATAGGTAGTTTTCTGAAGCAAAAGGTTAGGCCATTAGCATTAGCCAGTCCTCTTGATGATGTGAACGCCACTGTCAGTATCCACAATGCCACTTACCTCTCCAACTCCCAGAGAAAAAGCAGCTTCCTCGAAAGGCTTCTGCATCTGGCCTTTTCCAAAAGGACCTGCAGCAGTTCATTAACATCTGCATCAGAGTCTGAAAACAAGTCTGAAGCTATATACAGTTTTTCAGCATGGAAAGCTGAAAAATGAGAACCCTCTTACAGAGATTGTTTCATACTTGTGATTACCTAGAATTTAGTGAATAAAATTACCACTATTGTGTGATTAAGGTTTTGTTTTAATGCTTCTTAAAGCAACTTTTTTGTACAAAAATTTTAACTTTTGTAATAAAAAGCTGCTTTAAGAAACAGTATGAAAGTTATCCCAAATAAAGCCTAAAACTAAATGATTTTCAACAGATTATGCCAAGGCGTAAGGAGTCTATTTGGTTCAATGTTAATAACACAACTCCCCTTAGCCTATTGGTTGAGAGCTTAGGCTTCCAACTAAGAGGTCCAAGGTTCGAGTCCATGTGTATGCGTTGTGTGTGTGAGTTTGCCTTAAATGGCCTTGGCCTAAATGTCCCAAAAAAAAAAAAAAAGTTCAATGTTAATAAAATAATATTGTTATTTGGATAGCAATGCTTTTCAAATAGCAGTGCTTGGTTTGGGACAGCTTACTTGTTGCTTTCTAAAGCAATTTTCTGGTATAAAAATTTCTAATTCAAAAAAATTTTATACTAAAAAATTGCTTTTAAAAATAGTAAAAAAGCTATTCCAAACGAAGCCTTAATATCATCTTACTTAAGAGAATGCCCTGCTACTATAGAATAAATGATGGTAATTCAAACCTGCTTCTCCTCTTTCAAGCCATCAGATAATCTAGATAGTACCAGATTAGATTGATGATATTTAAATGACCCCAATCATAACTACTAATGTTTAGACTACCTCAATATAAGAGAACATCAAAGAGAATACCACTTATTACAAACAAAATAACATTCAAGTCCTGGCAAATGAAGAGGCTATTGAAGTTTTAAGTCCTAGAGTGGAATTGCTTATTAACTTGCTAGCAAATAAATACATGAGAAAACACTGCAAAGAGTCACAAGCTGAAATTACACAGAATAAACAAAACTACAAAAATTATATTGATAACAAACAGTGAAGTGAAGAACATGGAAAATGTAACAAAGCTACAAAGGCTAGAACTTATTTATCTGTGATCTTCTGAGTGAAGGATTGAATGATACAGTAGACAATGACCAACATTAACATGCCTAATAATATACCAAACTTAATGATGGAAATATGTATGTTTTGCACATGGAAACAAATAATGCAGATAACAAAGAGAAAAGAAATAAAATGGTTGAGAAAAAAATAAATCTCATGCCAGTACATTATGATGACTTCCCCCCGAAATCAAGTAGTCACACTTATATTGCAATTAAAGAAAACACACCTTCAACTTATATTCAAAAGATTGAAATTAGAAAGTGATAATTTACTCGAGCTAAAATTTTACATTACATATTTCAAAACAACAATTTATAGACTTGTCAAAACTCAAGCTAATAGATAAGATTGCCATGGGTACAATACAAAAACAAGAAGAAAAAGAACCCATTATCCCACTACGTGAAGTTGGCTACATGAGTCCTTCTTCTTCATTGCATCCTATTAAGAGTTAAATTTTCATTTAAATCTACTAAAAAAATTTATTTTTAATACTTTTTATCTTTATCTTTTTTAACATAAGCCGGATCTAATACATCTACTCTCCTTACAAGGTCACCAGAAGGTTGACATTTTATGTGACCAAATCATCTAAGGCAACTTTCTCTAATCTTATTTGTCACTAGAGCTACTCTTAACATTTTCATGTATATGTTGTTTCACATTCTATCTCTAAGTGTAATGCCACTCATCCACTTGAGCATCATCATCTCTGCAATACTTAACTTAATTCTACTCTTCTCTTTTGATGGCCACCATACTGCATCACAAAGCATTATAGGTCTCACCACAATCTTAAAAAATTTTCTTTTTAAGTTTGAGGGATAATTTTCTATCACATAATAGGTTTGATGCATTCCTCCACTTAAACCATCCAACTTGAATTCTACTAGTAAAATCCCAATTTATTACTATCTTTTTTAACAATATACCCAAGATATCTAAAACATGCACTTTTTTTACTGACTTGATCATCCAATATCATAATCCCATCCCAAGATCTATTACTACTAAATTTATACTCCATGTATTCAGCTTTATATCTACTCAAACAAAAATCTTTAGACTATAAGGTTGATATCCATAAATCAAGTTTTACATCAACTTCCTTTCTAGTCTTAATCAATAAGAAAAATATCATCCACAAAAAACATACGCCTAGGTACATCCTCTTGCAAATGTCTAGTAACACTGTTGATGCCAAATCTCAAGCCCTTGATGAGAAAAATGAAGGGATGTGTTAGGCAGTCAACATATAGCATAAAATTTATTGAATAATCATGCTATTGGATCATTGTCAATTTATATTTAAATTAATTCTAAAAGAAAATAAGGAATTCCCTATTTTAATTTAAATCACATAATAGCCAAATCAGCCAACTCCTAAGCAGAGCTATTGGGTGGATGACCATCCATACATATTTAATCCTTTGATAGAAATCCCAAATAATCATAATAGCTAAGGACAATGCAATGTGTTAAATGAAAACCCATAGAAGGGGGACACAAATTAAAAAACTTCAAGCCCATCCAAATTCCATCCCCAAGAAAATATACAACAATAACAACAACAACAACAACATCAAGCCTTTGTCCCACTAATTGGGGTCATCCAAATTCCATCCTCAAGAAGATAGACAATTCCAAATAAAAAATAGTCAAGCAAATCTATCTATACCAAATAAACCCATGTGAAGGATAAGCCACAAGACATATATCTTAGAAAAAGCCAACAACCACTACTCCACAAATAGTGGACATAATTAGAGATATGCAAGTGTTCAAAGACATGGATATAGCATATATTCGTGCCTCACCCGAAACCTATACTGACCATTAATATAATCACTTCAAAGAATGGACCAAAAATCAAATGCAAAGTTTCAGCTTGGGCTAGACCAAAAAAAATAAAAAACCCCTGTCTAAAGCATGCCATTGATGGGATCCATTTCATCATTCAAATTAGCAAAACTATAGCGTGTATAGTTGTAAAACATAATTATTGTTGTAGGATGATTAAGGGTTGAGGGTTACGGATGCAATCTGGGATGAGATGTATAATGAAAACACACAAATCACAATCCTAAAGTTACCAGCTCGGAACTAAAAAACAATAAATTGTTTTAATTTAAAACCAATAAATATGCTTCTTTCACTCTAAATGATCATTTAATGGTCACCAAAATAAAAAATTCGAAAAGAACAAGCATAGAAGTTTCATCAATGACCAAGTTCATACCATGAAAAGAAAATTTGAGATGAAGCACACTTGATAAATTTTCAATCACAAACCAATGAATAAAGAAATTAGAGCAAGATCAATGATATAAGGAGACTAGCTCCTAGAAGTAACCATCACCAATTGTGAATCACTGAGAGAATACACATCCAACCAGCACACACATAAAAATTGAAGAAAACTGAAATTATTATTGCAATACTCAATATTCACAACATTTTTACATGCCTCGAGAGTCATATTAAAACGCTCCAAAATAATAAATTTCTCATAATAAGTCAACATCTAGTCAAATACAATAGGTTTCAATGCATCCTTCATTGATTCCAATAGCATCAAATCTTTCATACAAAATCCAACTCCTGCTTTGTAAAGTCCAATGTGGGTTACCTAGGGTATGAAAAAATAAAGGCAAGTGAGAGCACCAACAAAGAGTCAGCTAAACTAAGAATTGCAGTAAGTAAAGATGACAATAGTGGAATCAGCGTGTAATAAAGGTGATAATAGCAGGAATAGAGTGCATTAGAGGTGGAAAACACATGATTAGCATTTAGCAAATAGTAAATGTAGCAACAACAAAAAGCCTTTAGCCAAAAGTAGGGCTACAAATGAACCGAGAGTTCGACGAGCTACTCGTGGCTCGGCTCGGTAAGAGCTCGTTTATGTTCGTTTGATAAGGTAAACGAACAAGTTTGAACACCTTTGATAGATACTCGATAGGTAAATAAACAAGCTTGAACAACCTCGTGTTCGGCTCGTTTATGTTCACGAACAATATCGTTTAGAGCTCGTGAACATGCTCGTTAAAAAGCTCGATAAAGAAGCTCATTATGTCATATTTAATTAAAAATAAATATTATATCTTATTTAACTAATAAGATAATTAAATCTCATGTTATTTAAGAAATTTTATAATATATATATATATATATATATATATATATATATATATTTTATTTGTTTTAAAATAAAAAAGTTATGTAACTTATTTAACAATTTTTTTAAAAAAAATGGCCTCTCCTCTCTCTCTCTATCTAAATTTTTACATTTTTTTTTCATTCTCCCGCCGCCCTCTTTATATTCCTGCCCGCTCTCTCTCTCTCCGTGGCATCAACACTCAACAAAAAAAATAAAGTTATGGAGTTTAGTCCCACATTGCCTGGTGTAAAAATTTATTGCTATATAAAAACAAAGGCATCTGTGGAGCAGCTACTGGACAGCGAGCAGGTGGGATCGGCTGGATTTCCTTTGTCGTTCGTTAACAAGCTGCTGGATTTAATTTTAAAAAAAAAATTCATTTTGGGCTAGTGTGCGGAGGAGACGAGCCGCTCGATAAGCGTGAATTTAAACGAGCTCAATTCGAACACGAGCCGAACTCGAACACCTATGTTATAAACGAGCTCGAGTTCGAACAGCGTCCAAGAAGCTTGACGAGTTTTGAACCGAACTTGAGCACGGTTTTGGCAAACGAGCTTGAGCTTGAGCCAGCTGAAGCTCGGCTCGACTCGGTTCATTTGCAGCCCTAGCCATAAGTAGAGCATCAGGAAGGGAGAAAGTGCTGGCATTTAAAGGAACCAAAAATGAATAAGGTAAAGATACAAAAGGGTAGAAGAGCATAGTAGTCTAGGGGTGTAAGTGAGCCGAGCCGGCTCGCGAGCCAGCTCGAACTCGATCGTTTATGGGCTCGCGAGCCGAGCTTATCGAGCTCACGAGTCGAGCTCGAGCTCGAGTTTGAGCTCGTTTAGTAAACGAGCTCGAGCTCGAGCTCGAGCCGGCTTGGCTCGTGAGCTCGCGAGCCGGCTCGATTAAATATTAATATTTTTAAAAATAATTTTATTTTATTTATTAAATTTAAATATTAAAAAATTATAATAATAATCACCTAAAATTTATTTAAAAGTGAAATATTTTATATTTTTATAAAAATTTTGTTTAAGTTTTAAAAATCCCGTTTAAAATTTAAAAATCCCGCCTATGCTTAAATTTAAAAATTCCCGTGGCTGGCGAGCCGGCTCGCGAGCCGGCTCGAGCTCGTTAACAGTGACACGAGCTCGAGTTCGAGCTCGACTGTCGAGCTCGACTCGAGCTCGAGCTCGAGTTCGAGCTCGCTTTCTATCTAACGAGCCGAGCTCGATAAGGGCCAAAACTCGACTCGACTCGACTCGTTTACACCCCTATAGTAGTCAGCATCATACATCCTTCCTCATCTCATCACATCAATTGTTGAATTGAATATGAAATCTAAGATGTTGTCACTTGGAATCCAATGGATTGAGTCAAAACATTGTAGTAATAAACTAAATCTAATACTAGAGAACACTTAGTTCATTAGGAGCCGTTATCATAGAAATGCTTTACACAAAACAAACTAAAAGAAATAATAACAACAAAACTGAATACATTAATATAATTTAAATAATTACTTAATAGATAAATACTATTACTATTAATTATTTACTATTTAATTAATTACTATTACATAGTGTATTAAATAATTAATTACTATTACATTTGCTTTAAGATAAATGAAATGTAATTTTTAATTCATTTTAATATAAATATAATTTAAATATCAGTATAGTTACAATATAATTTATTAATTTTTAATTAAATTTTGATTTCATTTATCTTAAAATAATTAATAGTTATTTATTTTAATTAAATGTTTATGTAATTAATTATTTAATTAACTAAATTACTAATATTTAAAACAAGATTTAACTTATATTTAAATAAAATTATATAAAAAATAATATTTTGATAAAAAATAAGTTAAACATTATATGAAAAATAATATCTCCTTTCCCTCGCTGCCCTCTCTCTCTCTCTCTCTCTCTCTCTCTCTCTCTCTCTCTCTCTCTCTCTCTCTCTCTCTCTCTCTCTCTCTCTCTCTCTCTCCCCCCCCGCGCAGTTGAGCAAAAGACGCTAAAACATTTGGCGAATTTTTCGATTTGTGCATAATTAGCCAAATGTTTTGGCGTTTTCTTCACAAAATCAGATTTCGATAAATGGTTCACGAATACGCTCCTTAAATTATAAATTAAAACCACTCCTAATTTAAGACTAAAGTACGCTCCTTTCTATGAAAATCTTGTATGTAAATCCCCTTAATAATAATATAATAAAAAAAATTGATGTAAGGATGGGTAAAACTAAAACTCACCACAACTCAAAGAAACACTATACATGTGTTTGCAAGAAGTAAGTTCCTACAAACAAGCATATATCATGCAACTCATTTTAATGCCAGTCAATTCAAAAGCTAAGATCCAAATGGTCTGACATTTATATTGAAAAAATTTAGTCCTAAGTTAATCAGGTAGCAAATCAACGATGCAAATAGTAAGCCTAGATAGGAAAAGATTGAAGTGCACATTGGCGTACATTGCAAAGCAGAACATAGTATTGCAAAGCGCACGCATCATCTGAGCTAAGCTTTGTAGTGAGAGAAAAACCGTAAAGGCACATTGCTTCTCTTAACACATAAAACACACTATTAAGGATGTTATTTGACATATAGACTTCATATAAAGAGAAGTAGAACCAGAGCAAACCAGATAGTGCAACCACATAAAACTTATTTATGATAATTGATATCTAATGATGTACATGAATAACCTGATAGGAAATTCTTGAGTTCGCAAGTAACCCTAAGGGAAATACTTGAGTTCGCAAGCAAACCTAGCACTAATTGGTGAAAACAGTGAGAATAATGCAAAATATAGGCGAAAAACAGCCCCCAAATGATGGATTGCAATAAGAGAATCAAGACAAAGCAAGATACAAGTGATCCCCAATTCGAGAGGAGGATCGTTCTCTCCCAAATCTCTAGACAAGCAATCTAGAGCCATAAATCCCAAGAACTCCAAGAGAAAACTCAAATCATGCATAAAACTCCCTCCCAAAACAAACCCCCTATTCATACAATTAATTTCCTAAATCAAACATCTCTCATTCAAATTTCACCTCTCAAACTAGCCTCCCAAAACACCCTCTCCCTATTGGCCCAAATGGGCGGCAGCAATAAAGGAGGCAAACCAGATAGTGCAACCACATAAAACTTATTTATGATAATTGATATCTAATGATGTACATGAATAACCTGATAGGAAATTCTTGAGTTCGCAAGTAACCCTAAGGGAAATACTTGAGTTCGCAAGCAAACCTAGCACTAATTGGTGAAAACAGTGAGAATAATGCAAAATATGGGCGAAAAACAGCCCCCAAATGATGGATTGCAATAAGAGAATCAAGACAAAGCAAGATACAAGTGATCCCCAATTCGAGAGGAGGATCGTTCTCTCCCAAATCTCTAGAAAAGCAATCTAGAGCCATAAATCCCAAGAACTCCAAGAGAAAACTCAAATCATGCATAAAACTCCCTCCCAAAACAAACCCCCTATTCATACAATTAATTTCCTAAATCAAACATCTCTCATTCAAATTTCACCTCTCAAACTAGCCTCCCAAAACACCCTCTCCCATTGGCCCAAATGGGCGGCAGCAATAAAGGATATTAATTACTTTTACATTTGCTTTAAGATAAATGAAATGTAATTTTTAATTCATTTTAATATAAATATAATTTAAATATCAGTATAGTTACAATATAATTTATTAATTTTTAATTAAATTTTGATTTCATTTATCTTAAAATAATTAATAGTTATTTATTTTAATTAAATGTTTATGTAATTAATTATTTAATTAACTAAATTACTAATATTTAAAACAAGATTTAACTTATATTTAAAAATGATATTTAAATAAAATTATATAAAAAATAATATTTTGATAAAAAATAAGTTAAACATTATATGAAAAATAATATCTCCTTTCCCTCGCTGCCCTCTCTCTCTCTCTCTCTCTCTCTCTCTCTCTCTCTCTCTCTCTCTCTCTCTTTCTCTCTCTCTCTCTCTCTCCCCCCCGCGCAGTTGAGCAAAAGACGCTAAAACATTTGGCGAATTTTTCGATTTGTGCATAATTAGCCAAATGTTTTGGCGTTTTCTTCACAAAATCAGATTTCGATAAATGGTTCACGAATACGCTCCTTAAATTATAAATTAAAACCACTCCTAATTTAAGACTAAAGTACGCTCCTTTCTATGAAAATCTTGTATGTAAATCCCCTTAATAATAATATAATAAAAAAAATTGATGTAAGGATGGGTAAAACTAAAACTCACCACAACTCAAAGAAACACTATACATGTGTTTGCAAGAAGTAAGTTCCTACAAACGAGCATACATCATGCAACTCATTTTAATGCCAGTCAATTCAAAAGCTAAGATCCAAATGGTCTGACATTTATATTGAAAAAATTTAGTCCTAAGTTAATCAGGTAGCAAGTCAACGATGCAAATAGTAAGCCTAGATAGGAAAAGATTGAAGTGCACATTGGCGTACATTGCAAAGAAGAACAGAGCATTGCAAAGCGCACGCATCATCTGAGCTAAGCTTTGTAGTGAGAGAAAAACCGTAAAGGCACATTGCTTCTCTTAACACATAAAACACACTATTAAGGATGTTATTTGACATATAGACTTCATATAAAGAGAAGTAGAACCAGAGCAAACCAGATAGTGCAACCACATAAAACTTATTTATGATAATTGATATCTAATGATGTACATGAATAACCTGATAGGAAATTCTTGAGTTCGCAAGTAACCCTAAGGGAAATACTTGAGTTCGCAAGCAAACCTAGCACTAATTGGTGAAAACAGTGAGAATAATGCAAAATATAGGCGAAAAACAGCCCCCAAATGATGGATTGCAATAAGAGAATCAAGACAAAGCAAGATACAAGTGATCCCCAATTCGAGAGGAGGATCGTTCTCTCCCAAATCTCTAGACAAGCAATCTAGAGCCATAAATCCCAAGAACTCCAAGAGAAAACTCAAATCATGCATAAAACTCCCTCCCAAAACAAACCCCCTATTCATACAATTAATTTCCTAAATCAAACATCTCTCATTCAAATTTCACCTCTCAAACTAGCCTCCCAAAACACCCTCTCACCATTGGCCCAAATGGGCGGCAGCAATAAAGGAGGCAAACCAGATAGTGCAACCACATAAAACTTATTTATGATAATTGATATCTAATGATGTACATGAATAACCTGATAGGAAATTCTTGAGTTCGCAAGTAACCCTAAGGGAAATACTTGAGTTCGCAAGCAAACCTAGCACTAATTGGTGAAAACAGTGAGAATAATGCAAAATATGGGCGAAAAACAGCCCCCAAATGATGGATTGCAATAAGAGAATCAAGACAAAGCAAGATACAAGTGATCCCCAATTCGAGAGGAGGATCGTTCTCTCCCAAATCTCTAGAAAAGCAATCTAGAGCCATAAATCCCAAGAACTCCAAGAGAAAACTCAAATCATGCATAAAACTCCCTCCCAAAACAAACCCCCTATTCATACAATTAATTTCCTAAATCAAACATCTCTCATTCAAATTTCACCTCTCAAACTAGCCTCCCAAAACACCCTCTCCCCATTGGCCCAAATGGGCGGCAGCAATAAAGGAGGCAAACCAGATAGTGCAACCACATAAAACTTATTTATGATAATTGATATCTAATGATGTACATGAATAACCTGATAGGAAATTCTTGAGTTCGCAAGTAACCCTAAGGGAAATACTTGAGTTCGCAAGCAAACCTAGCACTAATTGGTGAAAACAGTGAGAATAATGCAAAATATGGGCGAAAAACAGCCCCCAAATGATGGATTGCAATAAGAGAATCAAGACAAAGCAAGATACAAGTGATCCCCAATTCGAGAGGAGGATCGTTCTCTCCCAAATCTCTAGAAAAGCAATCTAGAGCCATAAATCCCAAGAACTCCAAGAGAAAACTCAAATCATGCATAAAACTCCCTCCCAAAACAAACCCCCTATTCATACAATTAATTTCCTAAATCAAACATCTCTCATTCAAATTTCACCTCTCAAACTAGCCTCCCAAAACACCCTCTCCCCATTGGCCCAAATGGGCGGCAGCAATAAAGGATATTAATTACTTTTACATTTGCTTTAAGATAAATGAAATGTAATTTTTAATTCATTTTAATATAAATATAATTTAAATATCAGTATAGTTACAATATAATTTATTAATTTTTAATTAAATTTTGATTTCATTTATCTTAAAATAATTAATAGTTATTTATTTTAATTAAATGTTTATGTAATTAATTATTTAATTAACTAAATTACTAATATTTAAAACAAGATTTAACTTATATTTAAAAATGATATTTAAATAAAATTATATAAAAAATAATATTTTGATAAAAAATAAGTTAAACATTATATGAAAAATAATATCTCCTTTCCCTCGCTGCCCTCTCTCTCTCTCTCTCTCTCTCTCTCTCTCTCTCTCTCTCTCTCTCTCTTTCTCTCTCTCTCTCTCTCTCCCCCCCGCGCAGTTGAGCAAAAGACGCTAAAACATTTGGCGAATTTTTCGATTTGTGCATAATTAGCCAAATGTTTTGGCGTTTTCTTCACAAAATCAGATTTCGATAAATGGTTCACGAATACGCTCCTTAAATTATAAATTAAAACCACTCCTAATTTAAGACTAAAGTACGCTCCTTTCTATGAAAATCTTGTATGTAAATCCCCTTAATAATAATATAATAAAAAAAATTGATGTAAGGATGGGTAAAACTAAAACTCACCACAACTCAAAGAAACACTATACATGTGTTTGCAAGAAGTAAGTTCCTACAAACGAGCATACATCATGCAACTCATTTTAATGCCAGTCAATTCAAAAGCTAAGATCCAAATGGTCTGACATTTATATTGAAAAAATTTAGTCCTAAGTTAATCAGGTAGCAAGTCAACGATGCAAATAGTAAGCCTAGATAGGAAAAGATTGAAGTGCACATTGGCGTACATTGCAAAGAAGAACAGAGCATTGCAAAGCGCACGCATCATCTGAGCTAAGCTTTGTAGTGAGAGAAAAACCGTAAAGGCACATTGCTTCTCTTAACACATAAAACACACTATTAAGGATGTTATTTGACATATAGACTTCATATAAAGAGAAGTAGAACCAGAGCAAACCAGATAGTGCAACCACATAAAACTTATTTATGATAATTGATATCTAATGATGTACATGAATAACCTGATAGGAAATTCTTGAGTTCGCAAGTAACCCTAAGGGAAATACTTGAGTTCGCAAGCAAACCTAGCACTAATTGGTGAAAACAGTGAGAATAATGCAAAATATAGGCGAAAAACAGCCCCCAAATGATGGATTGCAATAAGAGAATCAAGACAAAGCAAGATACAAGTGATCCCCAATTCGAGAGGAGGATCGTTCTCTCCCAAATCTCTAGACAAGCAATCTAGAGCCATAAATCCCAAGAACTCCAAGAGAAAACTCAAATCATGCATAAAACTCCCTCCCAAAACAAACCCCCTATTCATACAATTAATTTCCTAAATCAAACATCTCTCATTCAAATTTCACCTCTCAAACTAGCCTCCCAAAACACCCTCTCACCATTGGCCCAAATGGGCGGCAGCAATAAAGGAGGCAAACCAGATAGTGCAACCACATAAAACTTATTTATGATAATTGATATCTAATGATGTACATGAATAACCTGATAGGAAATTCTTGAGTTCGCAAGTAACCCTAAGGGAAATACTTGAGTTCGCAAGCAAACCTAGCACTAATTGGTGAAAACAGTGAGAATAATGCAAAATATGGGCGAAAAACAGCCCCCAAATGATGGATTGCAATAAGAGAATCAAGACAAAGCAAGATACAAGTGATCCCCAATTCGAGAGGAGGATCGTTCTCTCCCAAATCTCTAGACAAGCAATCTAGAGCCATAAATCCCAAGAACTCCAAGAGAAAACTCAAATCATGCATAAAACTCCCTCCCAAAACAAACCCCCTATTCATACAATTAATTTCCTAAATCAAACATCTCTCATTCAAATTTCACCTCTCAAACTAGCCTCCCAAAACACCCTCTCCCCATTGGCCCAAATGGGCGGCAGCAATAAAGGAGGCGGACCCCCCCCCCCCCCCCCCCCCTTGTCCGCCTCCTATACATGTGAGCCGGCCACTGGGCCAGCTCTTGGGCCGGTTCATGGTGAACCGGCCTATCATAACCCCAACACCACCACCACCCATCCCATCAAATTAAGGCTAGCTTACTATAAAGATCTACCATTAGTAGCTACTAGGTACTACATTGGATATTGATCTTATATTTACCTAAACTATTATGAAAACTCATCCATATGAGCTCCTGTCAAACACACATCTTTTCAAGCCACTCTATAAAAGTGTTCTTGCTCACAAATTCACATGTCCAAGATAGCAATTTAATTTATAATACTTGGATGCTCTCACACTTAATTAAATAGTGATTTTTAGTAATATAGTTGATGTGTGGTAAACGTTTTCCCTACATAATTGGGATAATATATTTTAAAAAAATAACAAAGGATAAAGCTAATGATGATGACAATAAGTTATTATCAATGTTTATCCTTCATTTTTAAATACTTGTATACAAATTTATTCTTGTAAAAGCTAACAAATACTTAAAAAAATTATGATGAGTGATAATATACCCCCACTTGAACTACACTGGATGTATCCAAAGCCAAGCTTGCCCAACATAGACATGGGGTCGGATAGTGGTTATCATATTGGGTGGTGATAATCACCCAAAAATGTTGAACCCAGACCAAGAAATTGCAATTTAGAACAAAAATATTAACATCCTACAACAATAAAACATTGCTTGTAAATGTATGATACTAAACATCCTTAAGTTGTCCCCATGACTTTTATTAAGCATCTTCCTCAGCATTCAACATTGTTTTACATTCATAGGAAACAAGAGGCAGGCTGCAAGTGTGCAATCTAAAAAGATGCACAACAAGCAAAACAAGAAAAAGAGAGAGCGCAACTATAGTGATTTCAACAAACAACTCATGTTTTCAAGTTTCTGACAATGCAAAACCATAGCAAGCTGAAGAAAACTATACCAATTGTACACAATTATTGAGGCTGACAGACAATTTCATAAATAAATCTAAAAAAAGAAAAATTATGAACATGCCATCCACAATAAGTTGAAGAAAAATATATTCATTCATGAATTTGCACATGTCACAACTAACTCATTGAGAATTTAATAAAAGCAAATATATGAGTTGAGTTATACTCTTTAAGATTTGGGTGTTCAAATTGTCAATGAAGATAGTTTGGTGATAGTTCTATAAATAACTAAATTTCAAGTGCTACAGAAGAATTTATCCCAGGAAATAAATGATTTATAGAGCATTACAGCCAAGAATCTTAAGGGCACTTTCTTGGTCACAAGGTGGACATAATTTAGGACATATGGGATGACAAATCAGTTGTAAACCAATTTAATCTTATTTAAGATGCGAATCATCATCCTTATTATTCCTCTCACTTATTTTCATTGTCACTGGAGGTATTCCTTAGTTTTATGTATTACAATAAGGATTTTAATATCAATTTAATATCAAGTTTATATGATAATATCATCTCTAACAATCACTATATTTATTCCTATTTTCAAATTCACCATGTTCAAGTATGAAGTGTTTGTCTCATATCTTTATTTTCTGCATGAGTCCGTTAGAGTGGAGGACCAAACAGGATCAAAATTGGGCAAAATACATCAACATATTTTTCAACTATCTGGCATTAAATCCAATATTCTCATGTGCCTTAATAAGTTTGTGCCAATCCATGATTAATTGAGCAAAATTGGGGAAAAAAAAAAAGATAACAAATTTTTAATTTTTAATTGTGATTTGACGCCATAAAATTAGGGCAGATATTTGCAAATAAGAGGCCATACTACACCAATCGTCTCCCGAACATGCAAACAGAAAATTAATTGAAATTCAAATGGCGGTTTAAGAGGCCATACTATGCCAATCAAAACAAACATATTATATAACCATCAATTGAAAACGCTAGGCTTCAAAATCAAAAGATGAGATCTTGTTGATATCAATATTGTTGCAATGAATGTCCTCATCCATCATTGTTAAGCTTACATTTGCTTGTTGCAATTTTAAGGTTATAGCAAACCACATAAATTACAATCGTCAAAAACATAGCATGATACCCAAAATATTATTAGCAAACCAAACAAACCAAACAATTCCAAAACCATGTTTATATTTTGTAGCTGATAGAACAGCTGTAGCGCATGCACCTTTTGTCTGCATTTGCCACCCCAAAGCATAGCTGCACGGCTGCAGAGGGGATATATAAGATGCCAACTTCAGCTAGTATTTGAGCAAAGCCCTTTAATACAAAAATCTACATTGCTACAGAACCGGGTAAGCTTACCAGAAATCCAAGAAGAAAAAAATTTCATAACAAAAGGATGCAAAACAATTGAGCAAAATATGCAAGTCATAACTAAAGACCCTAAAACGAGAACTCCAACCATGCTTAAACATTTTAAGAATCATTATCAGCTCACATATCTTCTCTCTGAGAATATTGAAGGTGTGGACTCTTGTGGAGGGTTTAAGGTAAATATGAGTATGTCAAACCTCATATACCACAAAAAAAATTTACCTTGTATTATATGAGAGAGGTGTGGACCTTTTTTTTTTAATGCATCAATATTTATATTGATGAGAGAGGTGTAGACTCTTGTGCAGGATTTGATGTTGCGTTAGAATTTGATGAAAGAGGCCAACTCCAACAAGACTTCTTTAGGGTTTAATGCATGGATGATGTAGTCAAGGTAGGGACGGATTTGGAGGGGGTTTTGGTGGCTGTTTGGTCTTCCCATGTGGTTGTTTTGTCTTCCCATGGTGGCTGTTCGGTTTCCATGATGTCTTGATTTTCATGTTGTTGTCCCGTTTTTCCCTATGATGGTTGTCCATGTACTGTTCCTTGCAAATTGCTATGCTAAAGTGTTTTAATTTCTCATTAAGTGGCATGTTTTGGTTTATATAGCTTGCGAGCTATTTTCTTCTACATTTGTATCTTCTAAAACTTCGTTTCGAACTTCTATCTTTTTCTTCTCTCCACAGTTCTCATTCCACATGTATCTTTCTTCTCGAAGCTTTGATTAGTCGTATGGTGTTGTTGTGTCCTCTTTTTTTATTTGAAGTTGTAAGGTGTTGTGTCCGATTTTATTGTCAGATGTAAGGTGTCTATTGTGGGATATAATAATATTGTTTTGTTCTATTTGTGTTTGTCTATGTTTCAAGGAAAGGAAATCTTTAGTTTGCAATTCTAGTATTTTTTAGATTGCATCAATGGAAGAGGTGTGACTAATGGCTAGGAGGTTTCTTGGGGTTTTGTGGGGTCATAGAGAAAGGAAGGGGGCTGCTAAGATTAGGATTTGATGATAGGTTAAGAGTGGAGAAAGTAGCGACTAGGGAGAGAATATAACACAAGTAGAAATAACTAAAAAATTGATGAAAGTTTCTTGTAGGGTTTGGCCACCATATCTCACCAATTTGCCACCAAGCATAAGCAAATTCAATTCATTTCATTCTATTATTCAAAGAAGTTCCATATTGTTTGTATCGAACAAAATAAACCCAAAAAACATCATATAATCACTAGCTAGGGTTCAGCCAGGCCAAATAAGAAAGAGAGTAGCTCCAATTGAATTGCAATTTTCATGAATCTTCTTGGAGTGCTGATCATGGAGCTTTTTAGGAAAATTTGAAGTATTTTGATCATATGTTGCAAGCATAATGAGTCATGGAGACCGACTATGGCTATTATGAAAAGTGGAATTGTCTTAAGATTAAGATTGTCCAGTAATGTTGGACAAGATTGATCAAGCTCTTTGCTTTGAAAATTGCGAATGTTGATGATTATGGTGATTTTAATGCAGTGTTCTAGTCTATGATCTTGTACATTTGTTAATGTTACATTAACTCCGTCAAATCATAAGATATTGTACTATGTAGAGTTCAAGTCAACAGTCATTCACAAAGTCTACGTGAAAGCTTTTCTGTGTCAATATTGTCTATTTATGTATCCTCAAAAGCATAAATAGCATCTATTGTTGTGGGAACTCCTAAGAAATTGCCTTCAAGTGCTAGGAAATTAGGAAGAGAGTTGCCAATAAGGGTTGATATCTGTCTCTTATCAGTATGTTAATCTGCAAGTCCTGAGGCTTTATAATCCCTCGATATGACAATATTTTCTATGGTAAAACTAGGATTAAGCAAAATGTCAAGACAAAATTCAATAAAATAAACAACATGCCCATATTTCCTACGAGTTTTAAATGGGTTTTAATCCCTTGCATGCAACTTTCTGAATTTTATGGCTGAGAAGTATCAGGATGAATGTGAATTAAAGTATAATCAACTTTATTATCTTCCCTTGATGAAATATTTAATTAACAGTTTTTTCATATTTATCATTGCTCACTTCAAAATGTTGTTCCATGGGTGCATGAAAAGCATAAAAATTATGAGTAATGAAATTTAGCATTTCAAAATGAATAAACAACAACAACAACATCAAGCCTTTATCCCACTACGTGGGGTCGGCTACATGAATCATTTTTCTTCATTGTGTCCTGTTAAGAGTCAATGATATGGAATGTCAACTAGATCAAGAGCCTTTTAATCAAAAACCTTCTAGTTATCTATCAAACTAAGCATACTTACTAAGGTTCATTCTACAATGGGCAAAAATGGCAATGGTTATCCAAGGATGATATTTATGACAGGATTTAAATCTCTTATAATGGTTAGCTCATCATACAGCTCATCAAAAGAAATATAAAAAAAACTCAATCAAAAGACCATGTTAGGTGTGTGAACTCTTAATAAGCAAGGGTGAAACTTTTCACATGGATGTGAAAGGAGCCTCATTAGAAAACTCATTTTTTTATTATTGTTTTTTTAATCCAATATTTTTAGTGCAAATTCTAGTGTCAAAATTAGAAACAAACAAGGCAGACTCACTAAAAGGGGTATGTAAGGATTTAGATGAGGAAGAGAATCAATAAACAAGGCAATCACAAAAAATTAAAGTTGTACATTTATTTTTTTGGCTAGGTACAATTTGGTCTTCAAAATAAGACTTACCTGTATGTAAATTAAGGTTACTTGCTCAATGGCTTCATAGAAAATAATTTAATGGTGTTTTCTATGTATTTGAAACATAGGTAAGAACATAATGAATAACATCCAATCATAAAATCATTTTCTACCTAAAAGGATATGTGTCATGCCCATGGGGAGAATATACCATCAAGTTTGATCTTCATAACTACCTAGCTTGTTGGGAACTAAGCATCTACTAATCAATATGATTAACCCAACTAACATAGAATAGCTTCAAATGGGGCACAAGTTTCAGAGTTATAACTTATGAATGCATGGCTGGAGATGACCTTCATTACACTATTGTCATCAAAGAATAATCTATACATTTCCTCATTTTAAGTGACATACATATGAAAAATTTTCATGTGTCTCTAGTCCTCAAAAATACAAAATCTCATAAAAGCCAAAGGGGAAGTATCGATAGCAATAAAATGATCATCAAATAAAAGTGTCATCCCTAACTTCCTTAAAATCATTAGACTCACTAATTCAAATTCTGCCAAAAATAAGATTTATGAATTACATTAATTTTCCAATTGACATTCTTAAGGCACTTAAAAGCAACTGATTTTCCTTGATGTGTCTATGAGAAGTCTAAGTGGAAGTAGTGTAAGAAGTATTAACATAAGTAGATGAAGCAGAGGGATAATTAATAGACCTAAGAATGGGTGCAGAAATGACAAGCTTAGGCATGCAACTACAAAATAGTTTCTTTGGCTTCTCAATTAAAAGTGCATAGTGAAAAGTATCTTCTAAGACCTTTGGATCTTAACAGTTTAACCTCATTTCTAGTTTTGGATCTAAGACCAACTTTAAATTTATTAGCTACTTATCAATCCTGATCAATGCAATTTTGTTCTAACAAGTAAACCTTCAAATGTGTTTAGATATTAGAGGCATATATTGTTTATTATCTTAATGTTAAAATCTTATGGTAATATCTAAAGCAATATTTTGATCTTGGCATCTTTTACTTTTACCCATGTATGTAATTTTTCCATTTATTTGTTCTTTTACAAGCAAATTATTCTAGTAGATTTTAGCATATCCAATTAATTTTATTTTGGCAAACTTAATTCGTTGATAATATTCTATTTTATATCAATCAAATAATTCATTCAATTGAGTTTATCAATCTAGAAACTTTGGATCATGAACAACATCAAACATAGAGGCTTAGATTTTTATTTTATAATAGGGGACTATCATAAAACTTGATTTCAATTCTAAGTTGATGTTTTTGGATAGCTAAATAGTCACGTAAAGTTTTCTTCTCCAACATGAGGAAAGTAAGGTTCATTGATTGCAATGGGTGAAGTTTGAGTCGTGACTATTAAATGTTGCAATTGAATTTTCATTTATTTCATTAGTGATTTTAAGATGTCAATAGTATTTTGTAAATTTTCAATTTATCATCAGTGTTTGTTTTGCAAACTGTATCTTTTTATGCAAATCTTAATTAATCTAATGAAACTAATTTTGGATGCATGATGAAATAATTGCAGAATGCAATGAAAGCATTTTGCTGTTAAGATATGCGTTATGAAATAAGATGAATGAAAGTGTAGAAAAAGGGGGCCTTCAAGCACTAGGTTAGTAAGTTATTTCAATAAGCATATATATATATATATATATATATATATATATATATATATATATATATATATATATATATATATATATATATATATATATATATATATATATATCAAAAGCAAATAATAAAACAATATAATTATTTTTAATGAGTTCAAATCACAATCAGCATTTGGAAAGGTAATTTTAAGCGGAACACACCCTCAAAAATAGGAACTCGTAAGTATTAATAAGGTGGTAAGGTTTATGCTAGGAATTGCTTATCAATATGTAGTGTTCAACTACTTGGGAGGATTGCAAATATTCATATAATTGACAAATAACATTCACCAATCTTCAATTTTTATTACAAAAAACAAGGTATCAACATAAATGAATTTACCAAAGAGGAATTCAAAGTTTACCCATAGGTGAATATTGGATCACCAATTGTTGATGTTTGTTGATAATTTCTTAATTTTTGTGGTGCATGTTCTCTTTGTTGTGCATTCTAAACTCCTTGGATGCTTTGGCAGAAAAGGTCATTAGAACCTTAGCTCTAATATCAATTTGACGTGGTGTGGTGGAAGGATCTTGATGTAAGAATGAACTTTCGTTCTTATGGTGGATTGTAGAGATTTTGTGAAAGCCCTAGTGTGGATGGTGACTAGATAGGGTAATGCTTTATGGTTGATTGAATGATGGCCAAGCAAACAAGAAATATAGGAATTATTTTGGTTCAGTTATGACGGGAAGAGGGGCTCAGGTATGGATAGTTTTGTTGGTTGGCCGAGAGGTGGAGGTTGGGATTAGAGTAAGGTATTAAATGGGAGAGGTGTGGAGTCTTGTAGAGGGTTTAAGCTTTCTTCAGAGTTTGATAGAAGAGGTCAAACTTGAGAGGACTTCTTTAGGATTTAGTTTTTGGAGGAGGTTGACAATGGCTGCGAGGTGCTTTGGGGTTGTAGGGGAAGAAAGGTATGATAATAGGCTAAGCATGGAGAATATAGGGGAGGCTAAACTCAAGTAGAGATAACTAATGAACTCACAAATGTTCCTTTTAGGGTTCAACAAGTGACTACCAAACCTTAGCAATTTGCCAACAAGCACAAGCAAACCCAAATCAGTCCAATCTATCATTTCAAGAGGTTACATAGAATTTCTATAGAGCCAAAGAAGCGAACAAAACAGCATCATAATAATCACTAAGGTTTTACCAATCCATACAAGGAAAGAGAGCAGCACCAACTGAATTGCAACCTTCATGAATCTTATTAGAGTGGCTGACCATGGAGCTTTGGTAGGATTTTTAAATTATATTGATCACATGTTACATGCACAATGAGTCATGGGGTTAGGCCATAGCTACTATAAAATGTGGAGTGGTCTTGAGATTAAGCACATAGTGATTCCAATAATGAAAGGACAACAAAGCTTGATCATGCTCCTTGCATTGAAAATTACGCATGTCATTGATGGTGCAATCCTTAATGCAGTCCTAAGTTTGTGATCTTGTACATGTGTTATCAACATTCGAGGGCATGGCATGGGTAAAGAGCAAGCGAAGAATATAATGGGGTTCACAAGATGCAATTTGCAAATGGGTGAGATTAAGGGTTATGGGATTGTGATCTAATGGGTCCACGAGCATCAAGTTCTCAATCAGGGAAAAAAGAAAAACAATCAAAACAGATAGGGAGGAGGCTGACCTAGGTCACCGCCGCGCTTGGCCGAGCTACAGTCAGAGTAACGTGAAGCGATATCCTCGAACTGGGCCTGGCCAGAGACGATCTTCTCCCGAAAATCCGCCAGTTGAGCGGCGGCTTCTTCCCTGGTAGTAGCACTGATGACGCGACCATCGGGATCCTTCCAGGACGCCTTCCTCCTCGAGCCTTCGTGCTTTATCAGAATGTGAGAGGCCTTCACCTGTTCCTGTGACGCCATCTCCGCCTCCAACGATTATTGTCACCTCCGATTTAGTTTCTCCGAAAGAGAAAGGATGTGAAAGAGCTTCGAGCCTTCGAGACTCCGAGTCTCTGATCTAAAAAAAGGCGTGCTTGGTTTGGCCCCCGGCTTTAACCAACAAAGTTGCAGAAAGTTTTGCCTTGGGATGTACTAATGGGATGCTTTGTGGTATATATTTATTTATTTATTATATAATGTAAGTTCATAATATTATCATATCACACTTTCATTATATATATTAATATTATAAGTTGGATAGAGAAACATTAAAAAGGGGGCCAAATAATTATAAGATACAAAATATTTATTTTTAGTAGCCTAACTTTTAAAGATTTTAGAGGGGGTCTTTTTGTTGGAATGAAGATTCTCACTCATTAGTACTTTTTTATGAAATAAGTTATATTTAGGAACGAGAGATTTATGTGGAGATTATATCGTGAGAAACTTTAGATAAAATATTTTTTTATAAAATTCGTAATTTGTAAATAAATTTAAAAATTGATAATAGAAAAATATTTTTTTAGTTCCTGCATGCTTATAGCTACTTTTTCAAATAAAACAATAATGAATTTTTCTAAGATTGTGGATTCAAATGTCATATATCTTGCATCATATGCCTCTTTATGTGGGAGAATTCCTTCACCGAAATTGATATAGTGCCAGCTCCCATGCATAACATGATGAAAACCCAAAAACATACTAATAGAGCATTCATATTCAGGATGGCTCGTATTGCGTTATTTCATGTCCCATGAAGCTTATTTGCTTCTTTCACCTAGTTAGCTACATGATTTGTAATGAAAACAAGATATGCAATTGTTTTCTTAATTTAAATATGATTGGAATATCAATCTGAATAGTTTGATGAGTGTCACTTGACTCTTGATTGCTTCTTAATCTAAAAAGTGGTTCAATAAATATATGCTCACTATTATTGATTTATATATTATAGCTTTCTTGTCATTATCCTTTCCAAAACTACCTCAAGTAGATCAAGAACATATAAATGTGCAATAATTAAGCCTTCATCAATATGACATGAACTTTAAGCCCAATAAAAATTTTATTGGGTTGTAGATTGAGGAAGTGAGAACCTTATAGTGGGTATATTTCTCATCTTTTTTATTTTTTAGAGCATTTCCCTCATCCTTTTAGAGTAGACATTGATCTTCGATTGAATCCTTTAAAAATTGAGTTATATTTCTTATATTTCTCCCAATAGTTCACTTCATTTTTTCTCTCATATCTTTTAGTTTGTCAACATTATCTCTATTAGGAATATCACTTAAGCACTCAACAACCCTATTACTAGTTTTAAAACAAACATGTCAATATTTCCCCTCTTTTAGACCCAAAAGGTCCCATTCATTGATCTCTCATGACAAATTATGATTGCCTACATCTATTAATGGTGTTATTGAGACACATTTAAGTTGCTTGAATACTAAGTAGTGGAGCACTCAATCGCTAGTAGCCAACTAACATTGCCATTATCCTCATTCATTCCTCATGGAAATAATGGAAGTAATGTCTCATCTGAGTATATGTAATTGTTTGGGAATAATGTCATTGCCAATTAATTATCTAGGAAGATTGATCTCATAGTGTGTTAAACCCTTCACTCTATTTTCTTGACTCCAATTGTAGTGGTCACATATATGACTTCTCTAACTTCTAATGCAATGATAGTAGTCATGTGATATGTTGGAGAAGGTTTTGTAATTAATTAAAGGAGTTCTAGAGGCTATGTAAGGGATTTCTAATGGTTGCAATAAATAGCCAGTGGGAAGTGGGAGGAAATCTTTAATATGAGGGAATAGATTAAATGTCTAAGATGAATATGGAGTCGCCAAACTTCAAGAGATAAGCCGCCAAGCTTCAACAAGGTTGAAGGGTAGACACCAAGCCTTTCACATATTATTTCACAATAAAATTTTCAATATTATTTAGTAGTGATTAAAAGAATACATTTTATGAGTATCTATAATATTCCTAATGTTATGACCTACCAACATTTAATTTAGCAAATATTTCAGAGCTAGTTACACTTGGTTACATGGCTTTGCGACTTGCCTACTAAAGAAGAGAAATTAAACATTAAAAATTATTATAAGATATAGTAATCTTAACAAGTAAAATTTTACCAAATCTTATTTGAAAAAGTGGAGTGAATTCTAATATTTTTGGATCATTCCTTCTTCATGTGGAATGGATTACTCAGGATTCAGGAAATCATTAATTTGATTTTTTTAATCAATTTTTATCACATAATCATGAATGTTGCATTGCAAATGACTATATTTTTATTTTTATGGTATAATGAATGGCCAAGTACAACAAAGACATTATTATAAAATTGCTTAAGCTTATAAATGCTTTCAATACCCCACGAGATGAATGCGATGAAATAACTTATATTATTTTCTTTCATTTTATTTATATATTTAATTCAAATTTCTCAAAAACTTCTCAATCATTCACTTACAATTTTTTATGAGAGCTTTGTGGGATGGATTCAAAAGTTGTCACTTTAACCTCATGTTATTCTTCTCTCCTCCAAGTATTATTTAGCAGGTTGTCCTAGGAGTAGCCAGTTTCTCACCTTAAAGAAGGAATATTATAACATTACAATGTATGATATGGGTAGTTTCTTCTTGCCTTGAAGTAGAACCATTTGGGTGGCTCAATTACTCATTGAGGATTGATTGCAAGAAGAATTCTTCACCTACAATTGTAAAGGAGAAATATTAAAATTCTCAAAAGTGGACTTATGGCCAAACCACTATAGATCAATTTACATTTTTCTAGACTGTATTTTTATGCACAATTACTTTTGTGTGTTTTTTTTACTGTAATTAATTATTTTAAATTTAAAATATCTAATTAACCCTTTCGAAGATCATAACATTGCTTTCACAAACATCAATGGCCAGCATACATCAAATACTTATTGTGGTTGACATAAAATATTGATAAATATAACACATTAAGAGGTGATTATCTTAATTATTCTTCTTATAAAAGGCAGGGCTAGACAACCAAATCAATGGATATCAAACATAGGTGTTAAGTGAATGTCATATATATGTTGTTGATATAAATGATTGAATTCTTTTTTCTCTTCCATATTAGAAAGAAGATATTTGTGATGATTATCTTGTATACCCAAAAAGAATATTTCATTCAAGAGCTTATAAATCATAAAGTAAGCATTGTGAAGTGTTATGAAAATGATAGGAGACATTGTTTGATCAACACTATGAGTACTTTTACCCTTTTGAGGTTGTTTGAGTTGAACACTTGGATGCATTACGATTGTTGCATGCATTCCTTTCGGAAGATGATCAAAATTAACATGTCTTGTATACTTTAGATTGACCTTATTAAACTAATAGTAGTGTTTTTGTTATCTTATAGGCGAGGCATCAAGTGTGTCACATCCTAGAATCTAAATTAGAAAAATTACATATATTTTTATCTTTTATACATCAACTAGAGTTCATGGGATTCACTATAAGCATAAAAAATAATTATATTATTGTTCATGGCATATTTACATATATGACAAGTTTTTAAAATAATATATATAATAGCCAACAACATGCTATAAAATAACATATAAAACAAACGCAAAAATTAAAACCTAAGCTATCACCCACTGATTAGCCTTACTTTGTAGGTTCTTTATCCTTAATTAAAATCATATAAAAATTATGTAATGAGCATGAAGCCCAACAAGTAATTAAAACTTATCGCTACATTCAATGTAAGATAAAATAATCAATACATATGCTTGAGTTCTAATCAATTTCTAACTATAGGCTATCACTATGAATAATAAGTAATCTATGCAGTCAATGCTAATCAATAATAAAAACCAATATAATTAGTAAAGCAATAGTACTTCAATAAATAAAAGGATTATATCAATTTATAAACAAAATTAGTAAAAAGGGTATTAATCAATAACACATGTTGTATAATAAAGCAAGACTAAGTTGTCTATCATTTATATTTATGTTGATGGTTCTATTATATGCTTCTATCAATCATTATTTCATATATCGGTATGTCATATCATTATATCATGTTAATATGATATATCAATATGTTGTATCAATATGAATATCAATGTTTATCAATATTTCCATCATATGTTATGCCATGTTATATCAGTATCAATGCGAGTTCTATCAATTATACATTAGTTCTATATGTCAATTAATTCAATCAAGTCATGTGATGTCATGTAAATACAAACATGGATATAATTATGAATATCAATATAAGACACAGCTTTAATGTTATGTTTTTAATATTTTCAATCCCAACCATTGACTAGTTAGTTGGTCATCAGTCTTAATCCCAATTGTCGATCAATTGATCATCAATCTTTATCTTATTATAATTATTCATAAAATTTTAAATCAATTCACAGGTGGTTTTTAATAAATCAATGAAGAGTGTCATTCTTTACCGATCAACGCAATTGGATTAATTGATTACAGGATAACATCCAGGATTATACCAAAAATCTTTTATTTTAAAGAAAGTTTGTCACTCCACAGTCCACACTCATGTATAAGGTATTAACATTTTAGAAGCTATTATGCATTAATTATTGTATTGACAACGCACCTTCCTTACATGTAAATATAATATTTATTATGTATAAGCTATATCATTTTCTCTATTCAATTCAATATCATATATGAAATATAATAATCTATGAAATTTAGATAAATTTATACACTATCCATTAATTTCAAAAAAGTTATAACTATCAATCTAAATGATGAAATTTTCATATAAACTAGTTAAATCATTCAGAATGATGATATCTATCACATACTTAAAGTTATATGATGAAAATTCACTGAAATTTAACATATTATATTTTTATCATTTTTTAGGAGGGAGAAATATAACTCTAAATTATTAAAAACATGAGTAAGATTTAGTCACGTACATCAATTAGAATAAAATACGTAGCACAAGCGACATACATAAAAGGCCCAAAAGACTTTCTGTCTTCTCTCTCTCTCTCTCTCTCTCTCTCTCTCTCTCTCTCTCTCTCTCTCTCTCTCTCTCTCTCTCTCTCTCTTCTCTTCTCTTCTCTTCTTTTTCTCCTTTCTTTCCTTCCCCAACAAGGAATGTGAAATGACGCGAGGAGTGGTGGGTGGTAGGGATATATTCTTTTTTTTAAATTAAGTGTTTAGTGCCCCAACATCTAAGACCCAACACCATAGTGTTGTATGCTGCCCCCAGAGTTACTGTAAGATAGTTAGCTCAACGCCATCACGCCGAATTCCAATACCCTAATGTTGCGCTCCAAAGCTGCAGAGCCTGAAAGCACATCGCCTCAACACTGCCGACTAGATTCATATTTTCATATTATTCACACAAATTTATTTTTAAATTTTAGGTTATTACAATGTGCACTATGATCCCTTCTAAGCTAGTTTGAGTATAGACTATATTGTATTTCTGATAGCTTACATAATCATATTTGAAGGTATAAGTGGGTAAATATATGCCAAAATAATGACAAAATTAAATCGACTATCATAACCAATACTTGCATTTATATGAATTGTATGACATATTTGAAAGAAATCTTTACCTCTAGGGCTGAGCAGCTCACAAATGGTGTCCAACCAATATAGTAAAGTCATAAAAACATTACCTTTGAATACAAATATATCTGCATAGGGGAAGTTTATTCGATGCTGAGAGATTTGGCTACACGATCGAATACGTTAGCTAGCTGGGAATAGTGTAAAGATTTCGTTTGAGACAACTACAATGGCTAAGCTTTTATTTGAGATGACTTTCTTATTGCTTCTTAAAATAATTTTTTTTGTATAAACTTTTTAATTTTTGTAATAAAAAACTATTTTAAAACGCAGTAAGAAAGTCGTCCCAAGGTTTCGTTTGAGACAACTTTCTTATTGCTTTCTAAAGCAGTTTTTTCGTTTTGAAACAGCTTTCTTATTGCTTTTAAAATAAATTTTTAGTACAAATTTTTTTGAACTAGAAATTTTTAAAAATATTTTGTACTAAAAAACTATTTTAGAAAACAAATGATGAGGAACAATAGTGAGCGACTCACTAATGTACATAAATACTTTGTAACCACAAGAAAGTTTATTTAATAAGTGTATCATGTAAATTTCAATCATAAACTAAGCATGAAAATTATATTAGATTATCCTCAATATTTTTGCATCAATATGTGATAATTTTCATATGACACATATTTTTAATTTCACATATAGCTTATTCTTTAATTTAGTTAAATTTTATATTGAATAATATAAATAACTTATTAAACAAATACAAAAATACTACTAGATAATATAATAAACTATTAAACATTTACAAATATAATTATAACATAAACGTGTATTATGAATATTTAATGGTTTATTTATATTATTTAATAGTTTAGTTATATTGAGAAATAATTAAAATTCAAAAATATCATAATTATTAATTTTTTTTTTCAAAAAGTGTTTTTTATTAATATATTTGAATTTTGATATAAAAACATGACAAATTCTCATAAAGTGATAACTTTTTTTTCCTTCATTAAAATATTTTGTATTAAATATTATGAGTTTGTAATATATTATAGAGATTTATAAATTTATTTTAGATATAAATCCTAAATAACATTATTTTATAAATCATTAAGTTGAATACGGGTTCACGGCCCATATGTTGACCCGCTGGCGGTGGTCCTTCAATTTGGACCCCTGTCACGGCTCCCGATCGGGCCGGAAAAGCTGTCCGCCCGGTGATTGCTAGGGTTATAGCACCCAGCATTTCTTCTTTCTCCCCTGTCCTCTTCAGGCTAAAAAGACTGCAGGCGTCCTCTCTTCTTCTCCTTCCTTCGTCAATGGCGCTCCCAGGTCCTTACTCCGGCGTCAGCACCCTTGCTTTCGTGAGTCTTTCGCTGTCTACCTCTCGATAGATTATTGATGTCAGTTCCTGCTAGTTATCTTATTCGAACTGTTTCGATTGTTGGAAACAGGTTGCTCGTGTTTCGGCTCTGACTTTAGGCTTTGTCTACGGGGGCGTGAAGCTCTCCTATCTCCAGGTATTAGAGTAATCCATTTTGTCTTGATTGGGCACAATAAGGTCATGTAGGTGTTCGTTTTGTGCTTCTTGGAGAGGATATATTTAAAGAATGCAATATGGGGCCATCTGGTTGTTGATGCAGTGTTTCTTGCAGAGGATGTATTTTGATAATTCTATGATTTCCATGAAATGGCTATCTAAGTTTGATATGAGTTTCTTTTGTGAGTTTGGCCTGTGTGGTGTGTGCTGCGGTGATTGCGTCTTTGTAGTATTTGTCTTTTTTTTTTTGGATTTGGATCTGAATTGGTTTGGATGCATTCTCTTTATTTGGTGTTGATGGCAGACTCCTCACTGAATCGGTTTGGGTATGGTTTGTGCGAACTAGAACTTATAGGGCTGTTTGGATGCAAGCATAATTGTTAATCCTATAATTCACGTTTTAGTAAATTTAGGAGCTTAAAATTCTAAAAATTATTTGGATGTCAATAAATTTTTTTTTTGTTGAGCTAAAATTTGAAGATTGTTTGAATGAAAATAGGATTGTATAGGGATTTGAGGGTTTTGGATTTTATTTTTGAATTAAATTGATCACCTAGGTAATTTGTTTAGCTAATGGTTATGCTTATTAAACACAAGGTGGATTGACCAAGTATTTCCCTATTTCGGTTGGGTTACATCAAGGATCAGCCTTAAGCCCATATCTTTTTGCGTTAGTCTTGGATGTTCTCACTAGACATTTGCAGGAGGATGTACCTTGGTGTAGGCTTTTTGCTAATGATATTCTTCTTGTTGATAAGACTAGAGAGGGAGTTGAAGGTAAACTTGAATTATGGAGGTCAACCTTAGAGTCTAAAGGTTTTCGCTTGAGTAGATCTAAAACGGAATATATGGAGTGTAATTTTAGTAGTAATAGACCTAGTGAGGGGATTGTGACTTTGGGCGATCAAGTCATTAATAAGAGTACACGTTTTAGATATCTTGGATCTATTGTTCAGAGTGATGGTGAAATAGATGGGGATATTATCAGCAGAATACAAGTTGGATGGTTGAGGTGGAGGAATGCATCGGGCTTGTTATGTGATAGAAATGTACCCCTCAAACTTAAGGGAAAATTCTATAAGATGGTAGTGAGGCCTGCAATGCTTTATGATGCCGAATGTTGGCCATTAAAAGAGAAGCATAATACTAAGTTAAGTGTGGTAGAGATGAGGATGCTCAGGTGGATGAGTGGCTTTACCCTTAGAGATAGGATACAAAATGAGCATATACATGAAAGGTTGGAGTAGCTCCAGTAGAAGATAAGATTAGAGAGAGTCGCCTTAGATGGTTTGGTCACATAAAATGGCGGCCTTACGATGACCCGGTTAGGAGAATAGAGGTATTAGATTTGACTTATGTTAAGAAAGGTAGGGGTAGACTTAAAAAGACTTGGTTAGAAAATATTAGGAATGACATTTCTTTATTAGATTTAAACGAGAATTTGACTTTTAATAGAACACAATGGAGAAAAAAGATTCATGTAGCCGACCCCACGTAGTGGGATAAAGGCTTGATGTTGTTGTTGTTGTTGTTGTTGTAATGGTTATGCTTATTAAGGATCAATTAGATTTTAATAAGGCTTATTAAGGTATATATAGATGTTGCATTATGATTAATTTAGTAATGATTTAATGAAATCATTTAAGTGTTATTAGTTTCTTAAGTAATTATACATGTAAGAAGTATTCATTTTTTTTACCTAAAGTAATTACAAATCATTATTTTAACCTACAGTGAGTAGACCCTTATTACTTTATTAGCCTTACATGTTTAGTATTTAGTTTGTTTTATTGGGGATTAGTGAGACTTTTTGGTAGGTAATTAAGGTTTCATTTGAGATAGCTTTCTTATTGTTTTATGTTTTAGCTTTCTATTTAAAAAGTTCTAGTTCAAAAATTTTTTTTACTAGAAAGTTGCTTTAGAAAGCTGTCCCAAATGAAACTGATGTGATGCATGAATTGAGTTACACAAGATTAAAAGAAGATTTAAACACTAGCTCAACCCATTATATAATCATGTTTCAAATTGAATTTGGTTACAATAAGTCGTAGTGTTTAACTTTGTTTAGGCAAAGGAATTACAAGAAGAGAACCAAACTATTTAAGCAAATACAAAGGAGAACATAAAGTTAAAAGCTAGTAGATGGAATCCAACGATTAATACGGAGTTGTTCACCTTGAGGCCTCTTCTCTCTTTCCTACGGAACTAGGTTGAGCGGCGGAAGATCGTCCAAGCTAGTAGTGAGGTTGCCACGAGAAGGGAGGAGCCAAGGATCGTCGCCACAGGGAAGGAGCTCGGAGGTGGAGGTGGCACGGGAGGACGACCTTTAATGATCCACGTGTAGACGGAAAAGTGGTCGTTGATGGAATCCACTAATGTTGGTAGAATCCGATCCAAATATTATTCGACGGTGTCGTCGAAATCAAAGCCTACGTCGAAGAAGGGTGATCGGAGGATGTTAATTCTTCCTTGGTTGTCGTACTCAAACCCGAAGTTCCACTCGGGTTCGTCCATGCATTCTTGCAAGTGAGGACGGGTGGTCGCTGCAAGAGGATCTCCAATGGGAGGGGGAGAGGGGCGGCGGCTTGGAGAGGGGAGAGGAGGGCCGGCGGTAGAGCAAGGGTGAGGGGCGGGTTTATTTTAGAAAACTGAAATTAATTTCTGTTTTAGAGAGTTGGGAGGGAAATTAATTGAAATCCAATTTGGATTCCAAATGAAGGGGGAGGGATTTGATTTGAAAATTCAAATCAATCCAAGGGGAGGAGATGGCCGGCAATAGGGAAGGATCTAAGGCTGATTTAGTGGAGCATTTAATTTAATTTGGGGAGAGAGGAGAGCCATTCAAGGGGCTGGCCATAAATAGTGGAGAGGGAGCAATTAATATTAATTGAGTGGGCCCTCTAGAGAATAGACCACGGTGACAGCAAATCTGAAATTTGGTTTTCATATTTGTTCTACTAGGAAAGTTTCCTAACTGATATTACGCCATAGGATCCGTGGCATATAGCAGGTAATAAAAAAAATAATAAAAGGCTACTTTCCTAAGTGATCCCGCTGTAGATCAGGAAAGAATTTGGAGCGTTTGAAATTGAATTTCAATTCAAGGGAGTAAGGGGCTGGCGGGCTGGCGTGAAACGGGCATGGAAGAGGGGAGTGGGAACGGCAGGATCTTGGTAGCGGGAGAGCACTTGGCCAGCGGCCAATTTTCTGGCCGGACAAACAGGGCCGGCGACAAGAGGGAAGTGGGGAGGGGATTCCAGGGCCTGGAAGCAAGATGAAAACTGTGGAGAAAAACTTGGAATCTTCTAACCTCACACCTCTTCTTCAAGATCTAAAAGGGAGATTGTAACGATGCCATAACTCACAAAGAGATCCACGGAATTCCCCTCAAGAACTCACAAAGAGAACTAGGGGAACGGAGAACTCACAAAGAGATCAAAAGTAGAAAATTTTATTCAACAATTCATTAGCTCATACATGATACAAGGGGCCATATAAATAGGCTCCAAATGAAAGTAAATGCAAAAGTCTAAAATGCCCCTGGGGCTACAAGATCAAACTAATACCCACAAGGGTAAAATGGGAAAAAACTTGAAAAACAATAAGTAGTGTAAGAACTGCAGATACAACAAGTCATCAGTAGTAAAGACTATCCATCATATCCGTCGATCTCCAGTGTCGCCTCTGCTAGACGCGCCGGAATCTCCTGTCGATGCCCCCATCAGAAACCTAAATATACATTGATTAATAAAAATGATTCAAGTAGTTTGCACTTAATTATTGATTTAGTTATTAACCTTGAATTTGATTGTGTTTAAAGTGTAATAAAAGTTAATAAAATTTAATTAAAGTAACTAAATATATTTTTTAAGTGTTGATATCGTGCATAATTAAAAAATGATTTAAGCTTATTATAGCTTAAGTAGGGTTTAAGTAGGCTAATAAATGCTTAGATTTGAATAATTATAGCTAATTAGATTTGATTATGCAAAGAACTATAATTAAATTTCTAAAATATTCATCAAGCATGTTAATTAATGATTGTTTGATTATCAGGATTTTAATTTATGGCTTCGTTATATATTCATTAGATAATTTTTTCGTAATAATCCTAACTAAGAGGTCAATTACTTAAATTCTAAATTTCAAATCTTAAATTTGATTAAATTTTCTAAACTTCATTTTGATTTATTTAATCTAACTAAAAATGATATTTATGCTAGCCCAAAATAGCTTTTGGCTTGATTTAATCTAAATCTTGCCTTAATTATATTGCCAAGTTGCTCCTAAATATTATTTTAATTAAAAGCTAATGTAGAGCTAAGAATGTTTTAAATAGAAATCTTTAGATTACAAATTTTTGCTTTGACAATCACTATTCCCAAAAAAATGAAGGCTAATAATTACGATGAAAGTTCTTAAAGATATATGTAAGTTATATTCCTTAACACTTGGCTATTCCCCCAGCTTTAACAGTTTTGAATGATTTGTATTTTTCGTAGAATTGCTTTTCTAGGGCACATCTATGATGTTAGATTAAGTCAATGTGTCATTAATGAGTCATGATGTGTGTAGACTAAAGTGGGTTTACCGATTTGCTTTTCCATGTCAACATTGAATGCATTTAGTAATAATAAATGGCACTTGGAACTATTCAACAATCGATAATTTACATATAGACATCCCACAACACCTATAGATTGATCAGGTGATTACCTCCTATTATTCTAGTACCTCACTTATGTCTATTCTGTTTTCTGTCAACTAATCTATAATTCTCATACAAACATTCCCAACATGTGTGGAAAGTGACTTAGTAGCTATATGCTCTCCTTCTAGTAGATGACAGTTGCCTATTCTGCCCCAATGTTTGTTGCATCATAAAACTGAGATGAAGATGCTTATTTCATGAAAGCCTCTATGGGAATCCTACGTTTGTTTTTAAATAACTTATATAACAAACTGTATTGTAGATTCTTTGGCCTCTTGTAAACCATAGTTGTCATAGAAGAGAGTGAGTAGGAGAGAAATCGAGAGCTCAAGTAGCTTTCCGTGTAAAGCTCAGCTAGTGCAATTTTTTTTCTCTAGGAGACCTAATTGATCATTTTATCTTTTCTCTAGAGTACTCATGTTGGTGAAATCTACAAAACTCTTTAAGGAACCTATTTCACATCAACATATAGTACACATATCGGCTGCTCGATATACTTTGGAGAAAAAAAGATTCATGTACATAGTAGGACAAAGGCTTGATGTTGTTGTTGTTGTAGAGTAGTTTTATTATTTTAAAAGTTGGATGTAGGGGTCTAGGGTGGATTAGTGGATGTCAATTGCCACAGGTTATGAGAAAAACTAGATCGACTAACATAATGTGTCTTTAATTTTTGATAATAAATTATGAAAAAAAAATGATGATTATGGGCAAGAATGTAGAATAGGGAGTTTGGTGAGAAGAGAGGATTACACAATCTGAAAAACCTTTTTTATTGCCAGGAGAATGGTATTTGTATTGGAACTTTAGGATTTTTCTTTCGTTGATATATATATTGGGAGTGAGGGAGGGGATATCTATTGTAGTTATGGAGTGGTGCATGGGGTCATCTTTATATGTTTACTTTTTACCTTTTTTTTTTTTTTTCCTATTTAGTGTTGCATGAGGTATTAGACCAATTTTGCACAATTTTTTTGAATTGCTTCTCTGTATTATTTTAGGCCCTTTTATTTTCATTCTAAAATTTCAAATTGGCACACTTCAATGAAGCTCATATTTATCCTACCTTTATCTTTAATTATTGACCCGCATGTAGATAATATTCAAATTATGTAATTGCTTTTGCTCGAGTATGGCAGTTTGTAGCATCTTGTTCCCATTGGGGTCATCTTTTGATGGTGATAATTTTCTTTCTAGCTCATCGCTAAATTTTGTCTACTTGTTTGATGGGTGCATTTTCCATCATTTGTTTTACTTGATTAGTAAGTTGATTTTCCACAATCTTATTTTTAATAGATTATACTATTTCCATTACACTAATATACTACTCATCAATTAATCATTTTGAGCTTTTGCATACATCCATCTTAATAGCCTCATCTTTTCTATAATCAATTTTCCTATCAACTATATTGTACTATCAAATATGTGGATCCATGCAACATAGTCAACCTCATGGTAGCTTAGTAAAGCTCCAATACCAATTTGATGTATGTCTCCTTAGGGTATAGTGCTCTTGACATAACTAGATGATAAAAGGGATGAAACATTACATAAATCGAATTCAGAATTCCCTGTTTCGTAAACCACTGATTAAACTAAGAATTCACTCCTCTTTTAGTGTAAAAAAATACGAGTAATTCACCCCAAACAATAATTTTATGATAGTCTAAATGAAAAAAAAAACAGCAAGAAAATTGGAACCATAAAAAAAAACTCATCTGGAATTCAAATCACAATTAGAATACCAGTTGCAACTGTCAAGACTAAAATCCATCTAGCTGATGTCCCAGTATTAACATATGTAAATGAAAAGTGAAGTAAAAGATCACAAAACACAAAAATTCAAGTCTGAGGTTCATATAAGGAGTTGCTTTTCCCTAATTAGTTGCCAACTGTTCTTAGATTACACTCAAATGAATCAACATCTAACCAAACATACAAGTTTGAGAAGAACTGAAAAATTCATCAAGCAAAGGTTATCAAAAATATGCTTCAGATTTTTGTACTTGTAAACATTTATTCCTTAGTTGCCTTGAATTTCGATCATCTTAATTCATAGAATCAGGAATATAGGTGAAGAATAGTGGCAATGGTTGAATAAACTAATAAGCACTGCTTGAAGAGTCTCAATCTCAGTGGCAAGGATATGCACAGGTAGTTTCCTGTGGAGTCTTTTGTTAGACAGGTCCAGCCGGTCCACACTGGACTGGCTCAGGCGGAAGAGTTCCGTCTCTTCTTGTACGAGCGACCGAGCCGCCAAAGCCAACGGAGCGATGTAGGAAGGATTTTTGGGGGAGTTAGGAGGGAAATTTGAATGTATGAGCTGTTTAAAGATTTCTTTTGAATTGCATGCATTAAATAGTTTATTTTCCTAGGGTTAGGGCATCTTGAATTTGGCTGAAATTTGAGATCTCTTAAGTTTAGGTTTCCTTTGAGCTTTAGCGACGTCTAGAGATTTGTGAGAGAAAGATCCTCCTCTTGAATAGAGGATCAATTGTATCTTGGTATTTTCCATTTCCCTTTCATCAAATAATACAAATTATCTACTGTTTCGTGGTTTTGTGTGAATTTTTGTGGAGATTTCTCGTTGTTTCCGAAGATTGATAGGAAATACTTGAATGTTTCCTATCATCTTTACTACTGGACTTAATAACAATAACAGTGGAGGATAACATGCTGCAAGAAACGCTTAAGCTGCTGAAGATTTTCACTAATGATAATAGGGCCAATCTCTGCTACATAACTAACATTCGTAACCAACTGGCAAAACAGTCAGATTGACTTTTTTCCATAGGATCTAGGGGTGTCAACATTGAACGTGACCCGAAAATCCGATTCAAAAATTTCGGGTTTGGGTTGACCCGAACCCGAAGCAGGTCGGGTTTGGGTTCTGAAAACCGACACGTTAGCAAAACCGGGCCGGGATCGAGTTGACCTGGGAACCCGGGAATGACTGGAAACCCAGCTGCCCCGCTGCCCCGCCTCCAGATTCTGATCAAGCTTGCTATCACTTCGCGTACAGCTCCGCATTCCCCCGCCGCCGGCATGCACCACTGATGACCCTAAACGGGTCAGATTTACACGAAGCCGTGCGGGTGGGTAATTGACCCGTAAAACGATAAATAGTGCCAGGTGTTCCGGGTTCGATTGACCCGAAATTGGGATCATAATCCAGAGCTACACCATTCTGTAAAGAGTGATTGGGCTTTTACTCGTCTTAAGATTTGCCCTTATTGGGGATTGATTCCATCCCTCTCTTCTTCTAGATTTTTTTTCATGCTTTCTTCCTGGCTATGTTCGGGCTCCTCTTTACCTTCTCGGTTCTTTCTATACACTGAATTCTTCCCTTCCCAACAAATCAAATAACCAAGAATCTGCCCAGCTATTTTTTCTGTTGCCCTGCTTGCTATTAGTAATACCGTAGGGATTGAGGGAGAGAGTGAGAGCAAGTTCAATTATTCTGCTACTCAAATGTGTTTCGTATTCAACATGTGTTTTCCAAATATGAGGCTCGCCTTTGCGCAATTCCAGTGAAAAGCGCCTTTAGGCTTACGCCTCAAGTTTTTTTTATGAGGCTTGGCCTCAACTTGGTTGAGGCCCGCCTTAAGGCGCACCTCGCCTCACTGGCGTGGGGCTTACGCATCACCCAATATATATTAAAACTTACATAAATCCTAAAGTAAAGCCACGAACAAATCACACTTTGTGTACCCCTAGTCGTTGCAACTCCCTCTCAACTTCCTTAACCTCTAACCCGTCGTCATTATAGATGGTATGGGTTAAATAGAGAGGGAAAGGCAAGGCTGGAATTGTATGTCAGACAGCTGGGGGGATGAGATAGCTGTTGGAGCCTCACCATGTTGGGAATTAATATCACGGAGTCTAATGTAAGGGAGGATATGTGATGCCTCGGAATTTAATTTGAAAGAATTAGTCAAAATTCATATAAATCATATTGGGCTTCAAAGATTATAGAAAAATATGCATAAAATAAATCATTTTATTTAAAATATATTGATGAAATTGGTTTGCAAAACGGACACCTGATGGCTCCTTTAGTCCCTTCCATCACCCTTAGACCAGTCATCACTCAAGATTAATAAAAATCACATGATGATATTTTTTTCTCCTATTTTTACACCTTTTCAATTAAAAATTTACTCTTTGAATGGACTTTTACATGAAATTGAATTGATTCCATCATGCTAACATAATTATTCTATGCCTCAGTTCTATTGCCATAACTCCAGCTCACTATATTATTCTTTGCGGAGGCCGGACGCAGCTCTATGTCCGGAGGCGAATCATGTGCAGCCACGTCAGCAGTACCGAGCGAAGGAGTGATGTGGCGCATTCTGGTTGGTCTCCGGACAACGTTCGGGATCCGCACAGAATAATTTTTCCACTATATGACTCAGTTTGAATCATTTATATTTGTCATAATCTTAAAATATCTTCTTTATTTTGAAACATTTGTATTTAAATGCTCTATTTTCAATCATTTATCATACTCATAGTCTTCAAAGTTCCATTGAAATAAATTATTAATCAAATTATTGCAATTTTGACTAATTATCCTCGTTATGATTATTTTTTTCCAGGCTAAGGCAAAGTCTCAAAGAAAAGCTGAGGAAAAGAAAGGTCATCACTAGTACTGCACTGCAGTTGTTTCGCTATGATTCTGACAATCAACCATTAATGATGATTGTTCTGTGTAATAATTTTTATTTATGAGTTTGTTTTTCAGCCTATACAGTAAGGCAGTAGTTCTTTTCGGCAGTAAACCTCTCTATGAAATCTTAATTGCTTCGTATTTTCAGAGAAAATAATGCCTAACCATGCATTGACCACATTGCATATTTGATTGGAATATTTGAGTATAATTTTTATTCTTTAGAGTTCTAAGTTATGAAGCTATAAACCCTGCATTCAAATCTTTATTTGGTGAAAATTCTGTACAAGTTTGGTTCTGATTGCTTGAAACCCAATTTATGGCGTTTTAATTGGTAAAATTGCGACAGGAAATCAGGTTTATGTTTATTTATTTAATACTTAGAGATTTACTGATAATATATATATATATAAGATTTTATTTGAGATTTTTTTTACTACTTAAAAACTGCTTTAAAAAAGTCGTAAGAAAACAGTTTCAAATGAAGCCTTATGGGAAATCTTAACTTTTGTTCTTGCATGTGCTATTCCCTGCTACTTGGTTAGTGCAACCCAAGCGGCTATCTTCATGGAAGGACTAAAAATTACATTTGAAATAATGATTATGTTTGTTGTAGGATTGATAAATTGTATCATCGATATCGTTATTCATTACAAGTTAGAGTTGAATAAAAGCAATCATGGCCAGCAATAGCTTTATTGATGGTGGTGACTTTTCTGAATGCAATAATAGACATTAATATTATAGTGATGGAGAGAATGTGGTAGCATTCTCGATTGTATTGCATAATCATGGTAGTAGAAGCTTGAAAAATATAAGGATAAATGCCGATGGGAGACCTATTTTGTAGGGGTGTCAAATCGTGTCAACAAGTCGGGTTCGGGTCTAACCCGAGTTGAATCGGGTGTAAACGGGTTGATTTGAACCTGACCCGTTTAGCTAAACGGGTTCGAATTGCCAACCCAGACTCGACCTGGTCGGGTTACTGGGTTGACCCGACCTGACCAGTGAAATCAAACATGTTCGGGATTCCTAACCTGTTCGCTACATGCGAGGCTAGCGGCTGAGTGCGGCAGACGAGGCGTTGTCGCGTTGAGGCAAGCGCGTCAGTGCGGCAGACAAGGCGTCGACTGCGCGAGTGCAGCCATTGGGTGAGGCCAGCACAGGTCGAGGCCAACGCAGACGCTGGTGAGGCCAGGGCGAGCAAGGGCTGCAGCGGTGCGGCAACCAGCACGATCCAGGTGGGTTTGGACTTCGGACCATATGCGGCACGGCTGTTCGGCGGTGCCACTAAAGCCATTTTTCGGGTCAAATCGGGTCGACCTACAGGTTTTTGAGTCAACCTGAACCCGATCCGTTTTTTAAACGGGTTCGAAATTCAAACACAGACCCGACCCGTTTCACAAACGGGTCAACCCAAACCCGGATTTTTCTGGGTTGGGTCAATTTTTGACACCTCTATTATTTTGGCTAAGTTTATAGATAAGTGTGGCAAAGATAAACAAAGGCAATTATGATCATGACTATCAACCATCATGTCATAATGAAATTGTTGATCCTTCTTCAGCATGGAAGGCATTAGAGACTCCAAAGGCAAATATTGGTGAATATCATATAACTTGTATTAGGATATTAGTTTATTTCCTTTCAAGTCCGTTTCTTATTTACATTTTGTACCTTGTCTAATTCTATATATTCAGAACTGTACACCTTTACAAGGCAATAATACAATTCCCCTTTTCCTCTTCTTGCTCTGTGCCAACGTCTCTTCTTCTTTCTTCTTTCGACTCTTGTCCGATTCTTCTCATGGTATCACAGCCAGCATGGGAGATCAAGACTCAGTAAATTCTATCCCTCCCTCCTCCTCCTCCTCCATCCAAACGGACAACACCACCACCATCATCTCTATACCTCCACCACTCAAATTTCTTGTATCCAACATCAAGAACCTTGTCCTTCATCCCCTCACTACCAAGACATACCCCATATGTTGCATACAACTGCTCCAACAATTCACCGCCAATGGCTACGTCGGCCATCTCACTGGAACCGTTCAAGCTCCCGCCGACGCTACCTCCGCCAAGTACACTCGCTGGCAAGTCATCGACAGTAATCTTCTATCCGCCTTTTTCTCTACCATCTCGCAATCTATTCTCCCATATATCATCACTTCCACCACCACTCACAAGGCTTGGACCGTTCTTGAACGACGGCTTCAGCCCACTAGTCAATCCCACGTCATCCAACTTAAGAACGAGCTCTACCACATACACATGAAAGATCAAACCTTGCAACAGTATCTTACTCGCATTAAAACACTCGTTGATAACATTTCCGCCTCCGGCTCCAAGATTGATCTGAAGGACATTATTCTCCATATCCTCAACGGTCTTCCTCCAACCTTCAATTCGTTCAAATCAACAATTCGCAACTCTCTTCTCCCCATTGATTTGGATACCTTCTACTCCCTTCTCTGCAATGAAGAAATCCACCTTCAACAAGAACTCGTTCAAGATCAAGCTATCGGATCAACGATGACAGCTCTTTACTCCAATCTGTCAAACCAATATCGTGGACGGACCAATAAACGCTACCCCAAGAACAAACAAACGCAAGCTTCTCCAAACATCCCGCCCCAACAGCTGACAGCTTCCGCTGGACAACCGGTCCGCCTGACTTGTCAGATTTGCGGCAAAATTGGGCACATTGCACTCAACTGCTGACACCGCTGCAACTTCAAGTATGCCCTGACTGATTCCCGTCAACCTCGCGCTCTTCTTGCCAATCCGAACACAACAACTAATCAAGATTGGGTTCTTGACTCCGGAGCTTCCACCCACTTAACTCCAGACGCCAACAACCTCTATTTCCCCATGACCTATCACGGATCGGACGCGGTCTCAATCGCCAATGGCACTTCCTTACCCATCCAAACCGCCGAGCAAGGTCTTCTACCCTTACCCGAAACTTCTCGTAAGCTCCGACTTCAGAATCTCCTTCAAGTTCCCTCTCTCACCCATAATCTTCTTTCCATATCTAAACTAACAACTGACAATTTCATCTCTATTATTTTCGACGCTAACGATTTTACTATTAAGGATCTTCAAGACCAACGCCCTCTGCTTCATGGGCGTCTACATAAAGGGCTCTATCAAATTCATCTCTCTCCGGACACATCCCCTACCGCTCTCATTGCTACCACCGTGTCCCCTCACACCTGGCATGCCCGTCTCGGCCACCCGAGCAACACAGTTTTAGCTGTTCTTGCTAATCATTTTCTGAAATTTCCAATGTACCCACTTCTTTCATTTGCACATCTTGTAATATGGCTAAAAGCCACAAATAAGTTTTTAATAAAAGTGTCTCAATTTCCACGGCTCCTTTTGAGCTAATTCACACAGATGTCTGGGGACCGGCTCCGCATAATTCCATAGATGGCTATCAATATTACATAATATTCATCGATGACCACACACAATTTTCTTGGCTCTACCTCATGTACACTAAACAGGAAGCACTTGCAAAATTCAAAGCCTTATGTAGTCTCATCAAAAATCAATGTAATTGCACTCCCAAAACTATTCGATCTGACGGCGGCGGCGAATTCACTAGCTCGGCTTTCAAAATTTTCCTTCAAGACAATGGCATAACGCAACAACTCACCTGTCCCCACACGCCGGAACAAAACGGTCTCGCGGAACGCAAGCACCGTCACCTCCTTGACCTCACTCGTGCACTTCTCCATGCCTCCGCTCTTCCGCAGAAATTCTGGGCAGAGGCAATCTCTACAACCCACAATCTCATCAATAATCTCCCATCCAAATCCATCTCACTTCAAATACCCTTTCAACTTTTGCACAGCAAACCTCCCACCTACAGCCACCTTCGAACCTTCAGCTGTTTATGCTTTCCTTGGCTAAAGCCGTATGCAGCAAAGAAACTCTCTCCACGATCCACCGACTGCGTATTTCTTGGATATTTGCCTCTGCACAAAGGGAACAAATGATACAACATCCAAACGGGCAGAACCTATATATCCCGGCACATCGTTTTCTATGAGAATCAATTTCCCTATAAAAATTCCTTTGATCCTAGCACTCAATCCACCACACCTTTATCCACGGTCAACTCTCCACTCCTTCTGTTACCCACCTCCTCACTACCTGTATCAAATCTCTCTCAAATCCTTAGCCCGGCTCAACTCCATTCCTCTACTCCTAATATTTCACCCACTATTAACCAACCCGAGCTCCATAACACCAGTAAAAACACCATCCCACAACTCCTATTCGCCTCAACACACCAGTCCGCCAAATAACCCATCCAATGCAAACCCGTTTAAAAGCAGGCATCACCAAACCAAAACATTTCCTCAACCTCATTGCTCAAACAGAACCGCATCAAACACCTTCAACTTACAATCAGGCTTCCAAACATGAACACTAGCGTACAGCCATGGCCGAAGAATTCGAAGCATTGACAAAACAGGACACTTGGTACCTTGTCTAATTCTATATATTCAGAATTGTACACCGTTACAAGGCAATAATACAATTCCCCTTTTTCCTCTTCTTGCTCTGTGCCAACGTCTCTTCTTCTTTCTTCTTTCGACTCTTGTCCGATTCTTCTCAACTTGGCCTGATGATTAAGTAATAAACATGGTGATATATCTGGTTTTACTTAATGCTACATGCGAAATTATACATATGTTGTTCTTTTTATCTCTATGCAGACTATATATCCATATAACTATAAGCGTCATATAGTTTTTAAATTCAAATCTGATTCAAGGGTACAATTTTTTGTAATGTTTTGTTTGGGATAGCTCTCATACTGCTTTACCAAACAAATTTTTAATATAAAATTTTTAAATTCAAAAAATTTTTGTACAAAATATTACTAAATAAACAATTAAAAAAGTTTTCCCTAAACCCTAATGCTTCATTTGGGACGGCTTTATAGTTACTCTTGAAAGCAACTTTCTAGTACAAAATTTTAAGCAACAAAAAAGCCGTCCCAAATGAAGCATAAGTTACAAAACCTGGCCTAATTTTCATACTATGTACTAAAAAAAATCATCATGATAGCTATATTCATCAGTTCATCTAGACCCCATCTGTGATGATTCTCCCTATCATCATCATCAATGATTCAATATAAAGCTATTACTAACTTTGTGCCTTGTTTAAATTTTCACCTTACAAAAAATATTCTACATAGATTTAGGCTTCGTTTGGGACGGTTTTTTTATTGCTTTCTAAAACGGAGTTTTAGTACAAAAATAAAAAAATTTATACTGAAACTCCATTTTAGAAAGCAATAAAAAAGCCGTCCCAAACGAAGCCTTAGTCTCTGAGCTTCCAAAAACTGTCAAAATTTTGTTAGTTATTTAATTAGAAGCATTTTTAAAGATTTTATTATATTTTTGGCTACCCAAAGTTTTTCTTCCTCTGTTATCTACTTATCTTTATGATATATCATAGAAATTTAATTTTGTAATATTTCATAGTCAAATAATAGTGAAATATGTAGTTAAGATAAAAAGATAACAATCAATTTGGTGAATTTAAATAAAATTCCTTATGAGTTGATTTTCTTTTCTATTTTCTCTTCTTTTCACTATCTACATTATAATTAGGCTTATTTTCTAACATCAACTACTACTATATATATGTGGGCACACACTAGAAAAATTGTGGTTATTGAGAGGAATTTTTTAATATCTAAGTTGTAAGTGACACTAGAATTGTTTTATTTGAAATACCCAAAATAAGGAAAAACCACGGGCCATTGCATTGTGGTCTTCTCTATAATGGAGGAATTAAAATTTGGCACTGGGATTCATTGCTCACATCGCTTTACTTAGGGAACTTGTGACCTGTGTGACGCCCCAAAATTAAATTTGAAAGAATTGTTTATTTTATCTTCTTAATTAATCAACCAGAAATTCTGTAAATCAGTACAATAATAAATCTATATCCAATAAAAATAACTAACAATTACATACACCAAAATATTATAGAATATTCATTATCCTAAAATCAATAAACAATAGACATGATATGTTACAAGCTTGCAAGGGTGAAGTGAGGAATGAGAATGGAAAGTAATAAATTAAAGTCCACAAAGATGAATCCACTTAGTCCATTGTACATTTCAAATCAGAGGATAACATTAAAGCATTTAAGAATATATATTTTGTGGGCTTTTGATCAATTAAGACAAACTCATACACACTTCAAATCAAAGACAATTGAGTTGGTAGCCAAAGCTCCAAACCGACATATCAAGATGAGCTGCGTCATTTACGAATATTCAAATTTGTCATTAAATACAAAATCAATAAAAAAGTAGAAAACATATTATTTTTATATTAAATACATAATAAAGAAATTTTATTTTTATTATAGGAAAAACCGAAAAACATTACTTATTTTCAAACTCGATAGCAATACTTGAAGATGCTTATTCCAATAAAGCCTGTACAATCAAGTAATAAAGGGAGGCATGTCGAAAAGGGTTAATGGTAGGGTTTAGGTCTGACTCAAAATTGACCAGATCTAAATCGATCTGATTGGTTCAAACACGACCTGTTTAATAAATAGATCAAAAAAGGTAGAACTAATTTTTATCTGCTTGCAATTTGGATGACCCAAACTCAACCCAATAACTTATTTTGATTAAAAAAATATTATAACTTATAGTCAGGTTAATTGATTATAAAAAGAAGAGCAAACTAACAAGCAAAATAATTTAAACAAAAATAATAGCTTTAAATCGAATTAGTAGGCCAACCCAAATATGATCCGCTAATTAAATAAGTTTGAGTTTTGGATCCATAACCAACTTATTTATTAAATGGGTTAATACAAATATGAATTTTTGTTGGGATCGAATCCAAATCAATTTATTTGGTAGGATCATTTATTGACACCTCTATTTATTGATATAATAAGCTTTGATAAATGAAGTTACAAAGCATGAACTCAACATTGCTAACTAATTGCTTGATTTGTTGATAAGTTGCATACTTGCATTACCCTTACAAATTATGTAACCCTAACCTAACACAAATTGCAACTTCGGCTGAAGTTGTATCAAAATGATTGGCAAGCACTGCAAACCTCTTCATCAAGTCATCAAGACAAATTTTCTTGAATTTTCCAAGAACCTGAAGCACAGTGAAGACTTCTCAAGTCACAAATCAGCTTGTAAGATGAATGCCATCTTCTTCAAAGTTTCAAACTCTAAATTCAAGTCTTTTTGAAAGGAAGGAGAATATTTATAGATTTTTTTCTTTTATAATATGAATTAATTAAAATATCAAACCATGATGATTGTTCTATGTCAAATCATTGATTCTATAAGAAGAAAGATGTCTATTCTCTCATTCTTTTCAGCCGTCATTCAAAGATAAAAGTGAATAAGAGAACTAAATGTACAATCAAGCATCTCAAGAGCTGAGTTTGATGAAGGCCAACCCGGTTCATTGCTACTCATAAGAATTATGGTCAACTCGCTAGAGCCACGATTAACTCCTTAGGTCCATAACAAGCTTTCTAAGGTTACAAATGAACTTATCAGAGTCATCTCTCTCTCTCTCTCTCTCTCTCTCTCTCTCTCTCTCTCTCTCTCTCTCTCTCTCTCTCTCTCTCTCTCTCTCTCTCTCTCTCTCTCTCTCTCTCTCTCTCTCTCTCTCTCTCTCTCCTTTTACCTTACGAGTTTTGTTAGTAGGGTGGGTTCCTGCATTGACAACAAATAAACTTGGATCCAACTATATACTTATATCTATCACAAATCTCAAACCATGGTTAGAACAAGACCCCTTAAAAGGTCACCAACTAACTAATATTTCTCAAGTTATTTTTCTTGTATGACACTAAGAAGCTTAGTGATAACACATAATTAGAAAGAGTTAGGTGAGCTTGTAACATTCAGTTAGATTTTATTTGGGACAATTTTCTTACTATTTTCTAAATAATTTTAGTATAAAAATTTCTTGAACTATAAATTTTTGTACTAAAAAATGCTTTAAATAGCAGTAAGAAAACTGTCCTAAACAAAGTCTTATTTGATTATATTTTTACTATGTAATACCATGTGTACCATGGTGTGGAAAAAATCCAGATAAAAGGGAGATAAAAGCATAATAATAATAAAATCTAATTAAAATAATATAATTACAATAAATTTTTAGCCAATTAATTAACATAAATTCTATGTTTAACCCCTTAACAAATTATTTTAAATTTAATGCTTATTAAGTTTATATATTGAGGCCTATAATATATCATTAATGAGATCCCATGAAAGGTATTTTGACTGAATCCTATAATATATCATTAGCATAATTATTCCAAGATGTTATAGAATCTATCAAATTTTCTTCTTTTAAAATCTGAACACTCATTTTCCTTTAAAGTTATATTTTATTCAGCCAAAAAACAAACATTTATTTAATACATAAATGTTAAAAAAAACATAATTTTTTTTTTAATGTATTGGATAACTTTTCTTGCATCTTATGGATTAATTTAATACATTATGGTTTTTAAAACAGGCATTCCATTTAAAGGCACTATCCACCAATATTATATTCTACTATTCATTACATCAAACAAGGCAACAAGCTGTGATACACTGAGAAAGGATGAAAATGTGTTTTATTTTTTGTTTTTTGTTATAATCTTATTTGCATGTAGCAAAAACTTACAATTTGAATCAAACATCTAAACCACCAAATTACTATAATATTTATATAGGCAACAATACAAAATTGTCATCAAACTATAACATTTTGCCACCAACGTACGCTCAAATTTGGTGCATCATGCATGTTTACGTTTACGTAAACAATACATAAATTAATTTAGCATCAATATTTTTCCTATAAATATCCAACCCAAGTGAGAGAATAAACAAAGCAATTAAAATCTTAAAATCTCATAAAAGTTCAAGCCATCCATCTTGTCAAAATGGCAAATTCTCTAGCTCTGCCATCATTACTGTTACTATCACTAATCATATTAGCAAGTTTTAACCTTTGTGTTTGCATGCGCTACTCCCCTCTTCTTGGTCAGTGCAACCCAAGCGGCTATCTTCATGGAAGGACCGAAAATTGCAATCGAGAGAATGATTCTGACTGTTGTAGGGGTGGCGAGTCCTATCCTCAATACCATTGCTCGCCACAAGTTACGGACGAAACAAAAGCAATCATGACCATCAATAGCTTTGCTAGAGGTGGTGATGGTGGTGGCCCTTCAGAGTGTGACAACAAATATCATAGTGACAACGAGAAGGTGGTGGCTCTCTCAACTGGATGGTACAATCACGGGAGTCGTTGCTTGAAAAACATTAGGATAAATGCCAACGGGAGGTCGGTTTTGGCTAAGGTTATTGATGAGTGTGACTCAATAAATGGTTGTGACTATGATCATGACTATCAACCACCATGCCCTAATAATATTGTTGATGCTTCTCCTGCTGTGTGGAATGCTTTAGAGATTCCAAAGGCAGATATTGGTGAATACCACATAACATGGTCTGAAGCTTGAATACTAAGTTAGCTATTCTATGTGGGATATGATGGATAAGCCTGGTTTCACTTAATGATACATGTGAAAATTATGTATACTTTGTTGTTATCTCTATCTGCATGTACACTTATAAACTTTAAATCAAAATTTTATCTTCCATTGTGATTATATGATGCAATTTTGTTATTCATAGTATTGTTAATCTACGAGCTTAAAGATTATATATGTTTTTGTTAATCCATAAAATGAGAAACAAACATTGTAGCAAGTCAACTTTAGGACCCATGCATAGGATTATCATGAAGAAACTTATAAATTAGGATAGGCTCTTATGTTGGTTGAAAGAGTAAGTTTGTATATCTTAGACTGACCAATCAAAGAGATATTGCCTGATCTTCATGATATGTATTAAACATTTTATCATGACAACAACATTCACCCTTCCATATCGAACTTATATATAATGATTTCTTCTATCATCATTATTCACAAGTTATCATAAACTTCAGGAACTTTTGTCCTACATATAGGAAAGAGATTCATGTCATGATTATTGGATAAATTTTATGCTGGCTGTCGATTACTTAACGCAACCCTCCACTTTTCTCTTATCATCATACACGCTTTCTGGTTAGGAGAGTAGATTTATTAGAGTTGGCTTATGTTAAGAAAGAGGTAGCCCTAAAAAAACTTGGCTAGAAAATATTAGAAATGACCTTTCTTTATTAGATTTAAATGAGAATTTGACTCTTAATAGAACATAATAGAGAAAAAGGATTCATGTAGCCAACTCCGCGTAGTGAGATAAAGGCTTGATTTTGTTTTTGTATATAGGGAAGACAAGTGTTGCATCATTATTCACAAGTTATCATAAACTTTAGGAACTTTTTTCCTACATATAGGAAAGAGATTCATGTCATGATTATTGGATAAATTTTATGCTGGCTGTCGATTACTTAACACAACCCTCCACTTTTCTCTTATCATCATACACGCTTTCCGGTTAGGAGAGTAGATTTATTAGATTTGGCTTATGTTAAGAAAGAGGTAGCCCTAAAAAAACTTGGCTAGAAAATATTAGAAATGGCCTTTCTTTATTAGATTTAAATTAGAATTTGACTCTTAATAGAACACAATAGAGAAAAAGGATTCATGTAGCCAACTCCGCGTAGTGAGATAAAGGCTTGATTTTGTTTTTGTATATAGGGAAGACAAGTGTTGCACCTATTAAAATACATAGCTTAATTTTTTGCACCCCCCCCCCCCCCCCCCCCCTGAAGAAAATGAGCTAGAAGATTTAGTTGTGAAGCTCCTAAAACATATGTAATTTATTTATGGGTTATTTCAATAAAAGCATTATAGATAATTTTATTATATTTTTATTTATCTATATTTTCTTTATACAGAGGAGAGGAATTAAAACTGTAATGCCATGTAATCAAACCATATAAAAAACTATAGTGATGATAACAAGATGTATTTAGCTATCAATTTAATTAATTTGACGCATTTATATAATATTTTACATATGTTAATTATCATTCTATTATATTATCTATTCTTTTTGGTTACCAATATTTGAATTCAATTTTGTCTATTTCCCAACACAACATTTATTATACAAACACACACAAATAGAAGATAGATAATGGAATCAGGATTGCTCCTTTGTTTCTCTAGATATATTATTTGCTTTAGATTGCATTTGTATTGGTTGCTCCATTATTGCTTGATCATTTTCATCAAAATCAGGAGCAATGGTGTTGTCTTTATTATGTAGATAAAAAACCCACAAAACTTTATTCATTGAAGATGGTGTTTTAGTTAATGACGACTATGTTGTCAATATTAGGATTATATAACTTGTATCTTGTAGCTGATAAAGATGAACATGTCATGTTTATCAATTAGATCGATTTTTAATCATCACAACTAAGCATATGGGCAACGCTTATGTAGTGTGATAACCGAACATGGACTGACCGATTCAGGTGTTTTCACGCGAATGAAATAGTAGGACCAAGCGAGCAAACCCGCCAAGCACTTTCGATCTTTAAATTTTAAGGCACTCGTCTGATAAATAAAGAAATATGGTTTCAATCCATTATGAATTTCTATTTTATCTGCACCAAATACATGTCTTCTTTAAGAGCTTCACGAATCCGATCAACAATCGTTGGTTGAATAGACATGCGATAAACAATAGAGTTGCCTGCTGATGGTGCTATCTCATGCTAAAGTCACTCCATTTCCTGTACTAATTGTCACCCCCGAGTGATCATCCATGCTGCATAAGACGAAGACTTCATGCTAAAAGCATATGCCACTACAATAGATTTACATGGGTGATACAGAACCGAACCATGCCTCTGATTTCCTTCTTCGCAAGTAAAAAGATTGAGTGGCCTCTCTAGCTACGATGTTTATCTCAAATTGTGTGAATCACCCAATTTGCCAACCTCTCGTGATTTTTCCTACTCTCGACCTTCTCTCTCACCATTTAAGCAAATAGAAGACCTAGGGAATTAAATTTCCTCCCTTCTCTACTACAGGAGCCACCAAAACCCTTCTTTCTCCTTCCCCTTTATTTCTTTCTCGCAACATTAGTCATCGACGAATGTTTCTCAATATCCTCTCCTTCTATAGTGAGTTTCTTTCCCTCTCCTTCTCTCTTTCCTTCTCTTTTTCTTATTCTTATGTTTCAAGTCATTTAATTAAAAGTTTCTTTCTTTCCTAACGCAAAGTTGGATTCAATTAGTATCGATTTTAGTATATTCTTGAATTCCTTTTAGTTGGGCTTTAGCTCATGTAGAAGAAATTCTTATTTATCACTTTTGATTTGAGTAGATTAAATCCTATAATATCTAGATCTTTACCCCTCATTGTATATCTAGCATGTTAGTTGTAGTGGTGTATTTTAGATAGAGTAATTCAGATGTCTCGAACAACGTGCTTATAATTAAACCCTATGCTATCTCAATCTTTGCCCCTCATTGTATATATAGCTTGTTAGTTGCAGTGGTGTAATTTAGATAGAGTAATTCAGATGTCTCGAACATCATAATTATAATTTTTTTTTTGCTCCCATGTAGGACCGCCGTTTTGTGGAGTCGAGTAAACTGCAATCGAGGATAAATTTCATGTCAACCACCGTAAATAATTGTTATTTATCAAGGGATAAATATACCTTTCTTTGTTGGGGCTATTATCCATGTTTCTTATGCTAGGTTATTAGATATTGAGTTGTCAATCCTATATTAAATTCTTCAGTATGATTACACAGTTGTAATAAATCTTCTTTGTTGTTCATAATAAAATCTTCATGTGATAGAATTAACTCTACCTTGATTAATTGTTCACTAGTACTCATTAATTTAAGTTGAATTCATGTGATTGAGAATTCTAATTCATCCACCTTAGTTATGTTAAACAAAATAAATATCATTCTTGCAAACCACATTAATTATACATATTATCTCTAGCATGTTGATTTATATAATACTTGTGAAAACAATTGCAATAGCATAGGCACAATATGCTTATATTTAGGTCGGTAGATCATATTGGATATTGGCTAGCCGGGCCCATAGACCCAAAGAGACATGACTCCATAGAAAATCATTGGATTTTTTTATGTTGTTGTTTACCTTCCTGGTGAGGGGTAGTTGTCAGACCGATTATATATATATATATATGTGTGTGTGTGACTATCACCTATGGTTGTTTCTACTTTATGCACCATTCCTCCTAAAGTAAATATATATTTTTTCATAAAAATATTTGTTACAAATTTATGATAATATGTGATGTTTTACTTTCATTTATTTTCACATTAATTTTTTATTATTTTTTTTATAATATATTTTCATATCATCCAGTATAATAGGATCTAAAATATATAATATAATAATAGTTTCAATATTAAGTTGGAAATTGTTACAGTATTTAAGACAATGTAATTAACAATAATCATATTCAATGTGAATGCTAATAATTCACATACTCTGATATATATATATATATATATATATATATAATATAGTAGTGTTGTTAGCATATTATATAGAATAAAATACAATTAATTAAATGGGCATAGCAATATATAATATAGTAAGTCATTTGGATGATTTATGTTAAAAATGCATGCAATTCCATGTCAAGCATCATGATCGATTACATCATATAAATTATCATGCCAACACCATGCATGATAGTCATCATATAAGAATTCCATCATACTATTAAAACCATGAGAGCCCTAACTAGAAGCGTATGATGGTTTATCAACCCAATGCCATCATATGTTAAATAACATATTATAATATCATGTTGAAATATTCATGACGGTAGAGAGATGTAGAGTTTAGTGTACTAATTTTGTACGGAGATCCAAGACACAAACATATAAGATAGAGAGGTGTAAGAGTAAAAAGATACAACATAATTTTAACGTGGACAACTCTGAAAAGGGGAAAAATCATAGGGCCTTGCTCAATTGAAAATGAATCCACTAGTATTTATCATTGATTACAAATAATTCCCTTCCTCGGGAGAAGGCCTTGGCTTAATGTAGCAAATATACATCATATAGAGCATGTTACATGATTCGAGTTAAAATAATCCAGGGACATGAGAGGTATTCTCAAAAGAATGTTGTCATGTATGTTTGGTCGGTAGGACCGTAGTCGGGCAACTTAGGTTGGAGGGACTGTATTTTGGTGACCGAGGTCAAGGGGATCGTTTTTTGGTGACAGAGGTCAGAGGGACCGTAGTCGGTGGCAACTGAGGTTGAAGGGTCCATAGTTGGTTGGCGATGGAGGTCGGAGGGACCGTAGCCGGTGGGCAACATATGTCGGAGAGACCATCGTCGGGTGGGAGTGGGGGCCGGGGGGGGGGGGGTGTGGTTGGGGTGCGATAGCAATTTAGAGGGACAATAGTTGGCAGACAATGGTTGTCGAATGGGTTGTAGTTGGAGGGGTCGTAGTCAGTGGCTGATAAAAGTCGAAGGGATTGTAGTTGGCAGGTGACGATTGTCACGACCCGATCCGACCCGAGACGGATCCCGTTCGCACCGGGCCGCGACAGAAAATACTAACCAGGATCTAGCTTTGGAATTTGCTTCAGAACTGAATCTTCCAAATAATTTAACTCAAACAAATACACAGAGCTACTAAAAACATCAAATGCAGCGGAACGAAAGATTTATCTTTTTCTTTCTCTTTTCCTCAAAACAATCATTTACAAATACAGTACATGGCTTTTAGACAGAAAGAAAGACAGAACAGAAAGCCATGACTGTACAAAATCAAAAGGTACAAAACAATACCTATACTGATTAGACTCTGAAATCTATTCCTGGACTTCCTTCCCTTTCCCAGAACCTGAAAACCACTAGAAAGCAAGAGTGAGCTCAACAGCTCAGCAAAGCAACAAACCTCCAATCAAAATTCTCAGAATCTCAAAACCAACACATCAGACAAATCCGTACAGAAATCAGAACATAATCGGACAGTTATCAAATCAGACAAATCAGAACGGAACAGATCAAATCAAACAGAACTGTACTGAAATAGAAGTCATATTAAATCAGAAACAGAACAGATCAAACATATCAGATCAACATAATCAGAATCGTACCGAAATCAGAAATTCAGATCTGCTTACAGAACATATACGGAAATCAAAATCATATCAAATCAGATATCAGATATTATTTAATTCATAGCTAAATGCCCTGACACTAACGGAATCTCTACGGATCCAGACCCCTTATGCCTCCCTTTGTGCTCACGACACCAGAACAGATGTGCTTATAGCACCAGAACAGAATTCATCGGATCCGGAACAGAACATATATCAGATTTCAGATTTGAGCTCATTTCAGATTTCCCAGACACTAACTGAATCTCATAGGATCCAGGCCCTTATAACTCCCTTTTTATAGCATATACAGATAGCATATCAATTCAGAAGAAATCTGGATAAATCAGAAATCAGACAAAAATCGGGCAGCACAACGGTAGTATACAGAATTTACACAATTTTTCCTGAAAATAACAATTTACCAAATTTGCATAGAATATAGATAACAACATTTCAGAACATTTATTCTACTACACATAAAATTTTCAATTTCACAGAAAAATCCAGTCGACTAAAAACACAGTCGAATAAAAAATACCCGGACAAAAATCTTCAGAAAATAACCAAAATGTGCACACTCGGCACGTTAACAATATACAGAAAGTTACACGGTAAAAACTGAACCAATCAAAAGATACGGACGAAAATCACTAACGGAAATAAAATCCGGACAGAAAACACCGCCAAACACGACGGTTCTGAAAATTGAGAAAGGCGGAATGTGCCTTACCTTGCGTACAACAATATCTTCAACTGTCACAACGGACGAAAACAGACCGGCGTCGCCCAAAAATCACTTTTCCTTCTTTTTCCTTCGTTTTTCTCTCTCCTGGGCTTTTCTCTCTCTTCAAAATATCTCATTTCTATATATATCCAGACTGATCGTCCCGGACGATCGCACTTTGTCCCGGACGATCCATGCTCAGGAAAATTTTGTCCAGACGAAAATCAATTATCGTCCTCAGACGAAAGGGCTCTGACTTGCTTTCGTCCAGACGATCCCAATTTCGTCCAGACGAACCATTCAGCCAAACATGTTTTTCTGCACAACCTGTACCGATCGTCCCAGATGATCCAATTTCATCCCGGACGAACCTGGGAGAAAAATGATCTTTACAATCTCCCCAACTTCTGAAAAATGTCGTCATCGACATTATCCAATCCAAACTCAGTCAAAACAAGCACGGGTACGACCGTCTCATATCAGACTCCTTCTCCCACGTGGCTTCCCGTGCAGTACGGTGCTTCCACTGGACTTTAACCATCGGAATCTGTTTACTTCGTAGCTTTCGGACGTCGTATGCCAAAATCAACTCTGGCTCTTCCTTGTACGCCAGATTCTCCTGAATCTCAACCTCGTCAGCTGACAGCTTCTTCCCATAGTCAGATACCCACTTCCTCAAAGTGGATACGTGAAACACGTTATGCACTTCAGGCATCGAATCAGAAAGTAACAGTCTGTAAGCAGATTTTCCAATTCTTTCCAAAATTTAAAAAGGTCCAACATACCTTGGACTAAGCTTGTTCACCTGACCAAATCTGCTCACACCCTTCATCGGGCTGACTTTGACATACACAAAGTCACCAACCTGAAACTCTACAAACCTGTGCTTCTGATTATAATACTTCTGCTGTCGATCTTGAGCAGCTTTCAATCTTTCTTATATCAAATTGACTTTCTTAACAGTTTCCTCAAAGAAAGTGGCACCCAGTTCCTGTCTATCTCCGACCTCAGTCAGAGTCAAAGGAGTACGGCACTTCCTGCCATACAGAGCCTCGTACGGTGCCATACCGATACTGGACTAAAAATTGTTGTTATAGGCAAACTCAATCAGCGGGATATGATCCTCCCAGCTTCCGCCAAAGTCCAAAACACAAAGCCTCAACAGATCTTCCAGCACCTGAATAGTTCTCTCAGACTGTCCGTCTGTCTGAGGATGAAAGGCTGTACTGAAATACAGTTTCGTACCCAAAGCCTTGCTGAATGCCTTTCCAAATTCTGGAAGTAAACCGTCCATCTCGATCAGAAACAATCACTCGAGGCACACCGTGCAATCTGACTATCTCTTTCACATATATCTGTGCCAAACGATCCACTTGATCGGTCTGCCTGATCGGAAGAAAATGGGCGGACTTCGTCAGTCGATCTACAACCACCCAAATGGCGTCATGCCCTTGTCTAGATCGAGGAAAACCCATCGCAAAGTCCATCGTTATTTCCTCTCATTTCCACTCAGGGATAGGAAACGACTGCAACAGTCCACCTGGTCGCTGATGCTCTGCCTTCACCAACTGACAGGCTTCGCATCTCGACACAAACTCTACCACATCTTTCTTCATTCCAGGCCACCAGAACAAAAGTTTCATATCAGCATACATCTTACCACTGTCTGGATGTACAGTGTAGCCTGAATGATGAGATTCGTACAGAATCTCCTGCCTCAAATCTCCAAACACAGGTACCCACAACCTGTTCTTACAGAAAATAGCACCAGAATCAGAAATTCGAAGTTCAGGAGTCTTACCAGATCCAATCTGAGCAATCAACTTCGAATAATTAGAATCTGACTTCTGGGCTTCTTGAATCCTTGTCTCCAAAGAAGACTGAATGCTCATCTGAGCCAACTCCAAACCACTGGAGGGAATCACCTCCAACTGCAATCGCTCCATATCACGTATCAGGAAATCATCAAAAGTAAGCTGAATACCTGATAATCCAGAAGACTTCCTGCTCAGAGCGTCCGCTACCACATTCGCCTTCCCAGGCTGGTACTGAATAGTCAAATCATAGTCCTTGATCAACTCGAGCCACCTTTTCTGTCTCAGATTCAGATCCTTCTGAGTAAAAATGTACTTCAGGCTCATATGATCAGTAAAGATCTCACATCTGACGCCATATAGATAATGACGCAAAATCTTCAAAGCAAATACCACTGCAGCTAACTCCAAATCATGTGTCGGGTAATTCTTCTCATGTGGCTTTAACTGTCTAGATGCATAAGCAATTACCTGACCATGCTGCATCAGGACACATCCCAGTCCTTTTAGTGAAGCATCACTGAACACTTGAAATCCTTTCGTACCTGACGGAAGTGCTAACACTGGAGCTGAAGTCAGATAATCCTTCAATTTCTGAAAACTAGCTTCACACTCTGGTGTCCAAACAAAAGGAACTGACTTCTGCGTCAGTCTCGTCAGAGGCGTCGAAATTTGTGAAAATCCCTTCACAAATTTCCTGTAATACCCGGCCATGCCTAAGAAACTACGTACCTCAAATACCGTAGTCGGCCTTGGCCAATCAGCAACTGCCTGAATCTTCTGGGGATCTACAGAAATGCCTTCTCCGCTAATCACATGCCCCAGAAATGAAATGCTCTTCAACCAGAATTCACACTTGGAGAACTTGGCATACAGCTGATGCCGTCTCAGAGTCTCCAACACAATACTCAAGTGTCTGGCATGATCATCCTCAGAAGCCGAATATAGCAGAATATCGTCGATGAAGACGATCACAAACTGATCAAAATACTCCCTGAATACTCGGTTCATCAGATCCATGAAAATAACAGGCGCGTTGGTTACCCCAAAAGGCATAACCAAGAAGTCGTAGTGCCTGTACCGAGTACTGAAAGCTGTCTTCACTACATCAGCTTCCTTCACCTTCACCTGATAATATCCGGATCTCAAATCAATCTTCGAAAACACCGAAGATCCGGAAAGCTGATCAAACAAGTCGTCAATCCGAGGCAAAGGATACTTGTTCTTGATAGTGACTTTGTTCAAGTCTCTGTAATCCACACACATACGGAGTGTCTCGTCCTTCTTCTTCACAAAAAAAAACAGGTGCTCCCCAGAACGAAACACTAGGACAGACAAAACCTCTGTCAACCAACTCCTGAAGTTGAACTTTCAACTCAGAAAGTTCTTTCGGTGCCATCCTGTACGGAGCTTTTGATATAGGAGCGGTACCCGGAAAAACATCGATAGAGAACTCCACATCTCTATCCGGAGGTAAACCAATCAACTCCTCAGGAAAAACATCAGCAAACTCCCGTACCACTGGGATCTCAGAAACAGAACCAACCTCCAGGTTCAGATCCCGCACCGAAGCCAAAGAGACTGGACATCCCTTCTTCCACATTCTGCTCACCTCCAACACAGAAACCAGACTGGAGAGAACACATCGTAATCCCTGAAATACAACTCTCTCTCCAGCCACAAACAAACTCACTTGCTTCTTCAGATAGTCAATCTGAGCCTCATACAGACTCAGCCAATCCATGCCCAGAATCACATCATATGAAGAAATTGGCAACAAAATCAAACTTGATTTCCACTTCTTGCCAGAAATCTCAATCTCACAAAAACAAAACTTCCGAGCAATCAAATTACTTCAAGCCGGCAAAATCACGGAAAGAGAAACTGGAAGTAAAATGGGATCCAAACATAAAACCTCAAAACAGCGCTCGGACAAAAAAAGAGTGACTCGCTCCAGAGTCAAACAAAACACGACAGGGCTGATCAGAAATATAAATCGTACCTGTCACAACATCTGGAGCATCACGAGCCTCCTGCTGACTCAGGCTGTAAACCCGTGGCTGAATTGGAGCAGGAGCTGAAGCAATAGAACTACTCTGCTCCCTCTGAACCGTAGGTGGTCTCCGTGGTCCAGAACTAGAACTACAACCTCTACCAGCAAATCCCTCAGGGCGAGGAGGAACAGTCCTCGGTCTTCCTGCTGAACTGACAGGTCTAACAGAACCCTCTGATCGGAACTCAGAACGCCGATCAAATCCAGCCTGTGGACACTCTGCAATCCGATGTCCTGGCTGACCACATCGGAAGCACAGACCAGCCATCCTGTAGCACTGGCCAAAGTGTCGTCGTCCACAGTTCTGACACACAGGTGCCGTACTGACTGATCCAGAACTCGTCGTACTGGTAGCAGTACCAGACGACCCTCCGCTCCTCTTGGAGTCTCCAGATCCTGAGCCAGAAACAAATCTCCTCTTCCTAGAGGAACCACTGCTAGAAGCCTCACCCCCAAATTTCTTCCTACTCGCAGTCCACCACTGCTGAGTAGCCATCAGGTCATTTTCTATCAGTCGAGCTCACTCCACAAGCTCAGAGAAGTCAGTGATCCGAAAAGGTATCAGGGGCTGCCTCAAGGTATCTCGTAATCTCCTCAGAAATCTGTAGCACCTCTCAGCAGAAGTGCTAACCAGCTGCGGAGCGTACCTGGCTAATGCAGTAAACTCAGCCTCGTACTGCATCACCATCTTGCTCCCCTGAACAAGTCTCAGAAAAGTCTCCTGCATCTGCTGTCATGCAGAAGGGGGAACAAACCAATCTCGGAACACTTCAGTGAACTCTTCCCAGGTAATCAAAGAGTTCAGTCTGCCCTAAAATCTGGTTGCCTGCTGGCCTTCCCACCAGTGCTCAGCCTCTTCGTCCAACAGAAAAACAGCCAATGGAACCTTCCTATCTGACGGACACTGCATTCCGTCAATGGTCTTCTCCAATCTCCTCAACCATTCCTCAGCAGCTCTGGGCTCAACAGCGCCCTCAAACCTCGGAGGTTTCAACCTCAGAAACAACTGCAGATGTCTGTCAATATCATCAGATTTGACGGTAGAAGCTCTGCTCTGAGTCTCGCTCATCATCTGAGCAACAAGCGTCGCAAACTGTGAAAGCGTGTCAGCACCGACCACTGGGGCTGTACTCCCCACTGGTGCTGCCTGATCGGCACTCTGACCGTCTGTCATATCTGGGTCTGGCTGATCCATACAGAAAATCCAGAAAAATCCGGAAAACTATCACAAAAATAACACAATAAAAAACCGAATAAACCAAAACTACCCCAAACAGACTCACTACAAATCACTTCCTATAGCTCTGTCGTACACAATCCAAATTACAAAACCAATGCTCTGATACCACTAAAGTTTGTCACGACCCGATCCGACCCGAGACGGATCCCGTTCGCACCGGGCCGCGCCAGAAAATACTAACCAGGATCTAGCTTTGGAATTTGCTTCAGAACTGAATCTTCCAAATAATTTAACTCAAATAAACACACAGAGCTACTAAAAACATCAAATGCAGCGGAACAAAAGATTTATCTTTTTCTTTCTCTTTTCCTCAAAACAATCATTTACAAATACAGTACATGGCTTTTAGATAGAAAGAAAGACAGAACAGAAAGCCATGACTGTACAAAATCAAAAGGTACAAAACAATACCTATACTGATTAGACTCTGAAATCTATTCCTGGACTTCCTTCCCTTTCCCAGAACCTGAAAACCACCAGAAAGCAAGAGTGAGCTCAACAGCTCAGCAAAGCAACAAACCTCCAATCAAAATTCTCAGAATCTCAAAACCAACACATCAGACAAATCCGTACAGAAATCAGAACAGAATCGGACATTTATCAAATCGGACAAATCAGAACGGAACAGATCAAATCAAACAGAACTGTACTGAAACGGAAGTCATATTAAATCAGAAATAGAACAGATCAGACATATCAGATCAACAGAATCAGAATCGTACCGAAATCAGAAATTCAGATCTGCTTACAGAACAGATATAGAAATCAAAATCATATCAAATCAGATATCAGATATTATTTAATTCATAGCTAAATGCCCTGACACTGACGGAATCTCTACGGATTCCGGCCCCTTATGCCTCCCTTCCCAGACACTGACGGAATCTCATAGGATCCAGACCCCTTATGCCTCCCTTTGTGCTCACGGCACCAGAACAGATGTGCTTATAGCACCAGAACAGAATTCATCGGATCCGGAACAGAACAGATATCAGATTTCAGATTTGAGCTCATTTCAGATTTCTCAGACACTAACTGAATCTCATAGGATCCAGGCCCCTTATAACTCCCTTTTTATAGCATATACAGATAGCATATCAATTCAGAAGAAATCCGGACAAATCAGAAATCAGACAAAAATCGGGCAGCACAACGGTAGTATACAGAATTTACACAATTTTTCTTGAAAATAACAATTTACCAAATTTGCATAGAATATAGATAACAACATTTCAGAACATTTATTCTACTGCACAGAAAATTTTCAATTTCACAGAAAAATCCAGTCGACTAAAAACACAGTCGAATCAAAAATACCCGGACAAAAATCTTCAAAAAATAACCAAAATATGCACACTCAGCACGTCAACAATATACAGAAAGTTACACGGTAAAAACTGAACCAATCAAAAGATACGGACGAAAATCACTAACGGAAATAAAATCCGAATAGAAAACACCGCCAAACACGACGGTTCTGAAATTTGAGAAAGACGGAATGCGCCTTACCTTGCGTACAACAATATCTTCAACTGTCACAACGGACGAAAACAGACCGGCATCGCCCAAAAATCACTTTTCCTTCTTTTTCCTTCGTTTTTCTCTCTCCTGGGCTTTTCACTCTCTTCAAAATATCTCATTTCTATATATATCCAGACTGATCGTCCCGGACGATCGCACTTCGTCCCGGACGATCCATGCTCAGGAAAATTTTGTCCAGACGAAAATCAATTATCGTCCTTAGACGAAAGGGCTCTGACTTGCTTTCGTCCAGACGATCCCAATTTCGTCCAGATGAACCATTCAGCCAAACATGTTTTTCTGCACAACCTGTACCGATCGTCCCGGACGATCCAATTTCGTCCCGGACGAACTTGGGAGAAAAATGATCTTTACAACGATGGTCGTAGGTGCTGTAGTCAGGAGATAGATGTTTGAGGAACCGTACTTGGATGACTGAGGTCGAGGGGATCATTGTATGGTGATAATGGTTAGGGGTAATCATAGTCATTGGGTGATGAAGGTCAAAGGGACTATAGTCGGCGGGCAATGGAGGTCGGACGAAGGCTCGAAGGTGGTTATCAGATGAAGATTTGTTGGTGATGGTCGGGTAGAGGTCGAACTACGGTGATGAGGGTTTACCAGTGGTGGTTCTAGGGTGGAGCTCTAGGATTCTTCGAACCTCAGAGCTCTCTTGAGTCTCTAGCCCAAGGTCTAAGCATCCAAAGATCCCAACCTTTTTTTTATGTGGGAAGAGTGGGTTTTATTTATAGATTTTGAGAGTAACATGCTTCATAAACATGAAGAAGATTCAGGATAAGTTTGGAATGCTCCATCGGATAACCCATACTGTTTCTCTCGATCATAGAACATTTGTTCAGCATTTAAGTACCTTAATGATGTCAAAATGAAGCGATCTTAGGTTCACTGGATTTATCTGGCCGAGACGCTCGATTCTACTAAACGAATGCTGTATTTAAATATCATATGGTCATCCAATTAATGCTTTGGAGTTTCTAAATATTCTTTAAGCCCTTGATTTAAGCCCATTTGAGCTCGGATTGGACTAATTTTGGTGTCATTGGGCTCCTCTCATTGAGACGTTCAATTTGACTATATATTTTTTTAAATTGGAGTTTGGATAGTCTTAAATTTAATTTTGAAAGTTTCAATTCAAATATACATCAAGATTTGCGCTAATCGAGGTAATTTTTCGTGACTATCAGTTGCCCCCTTATTTTCCGACGTTGAAAATTGCGGAGTCTGAAAATATGTGTCTAAGCCTTCCAAGAAATTGCGATGTAAAATTATAATTTTCAGATAATTACGAGATGCAACTGTTACCTGTACTTCATTTTAATACTCCAATTTTCATACTCGTTGAGTCTCAGGACTTGGAAGGACACAATGCCGTTATTTGTCATAATTTTAACTCATATTAAAATGCTTTTGCAATGCCTCAAATTAATCTCGTTAAACTCATTATATCATACCAACTTTTTTATAAACTCAAACACACGACTCCAACAAAATACAACTTCAAACCCCAAAAAACAAACTCCCTTTAAAAGTTTTGCTTCTTTTATCCTTCTTCAGTCTAGAAGCCTTGCTTCTCATTTGATACTTAAGTCTGAAGGGAAGAGACTAGTTTATACATATTGAAAACTTATCCACACAAGATATTATTCATCTACCAAAGCCATCTCAACCATTCATTCTTCACCTACCAAATCTATAACACACACTTCTCATACATCTTATCAAACATAACAATTTTCAACTACTTTTGTTTTTTTGATGTCTTGTTCTCTACTTTCACTTTTAGAAGATTAAGGTTTCGTTTGGGGCAGCTTTCATAATACTTTTTAAAACGGCTTTTTTGTATAAAATTTTCTAATTCAAAAAATTTTTGTACTAGAAAGTTATTTTTGAAAGCAACAACAAAGCTGTCCCAAACCACGCCTAAAATGCCACTTTCCCTCACTTGTGTAAAATCAAACAAGCCCTTGGGTTTTGCACCCTAGTCCAGCCCAAAGATGGCTGAGGATTATGATTATTAGCTTAATTACAAGATAAATATATTCATATTAAAAGCTAAAAAACAACTATCTCATTCAAGCCACTTGTTTTTCCTCTAAATCAAAAAGGAAGATTAGCATCAAGTGTTGTAAGACATACAAAAAACAAAACCTTTTCAATGAAGCAAGTAATTTTCCTGTCCTTACTCAGTTATCATCATTCATACACTGATTGATTCAATTAGTTGAAAAGTTCCCATCAGAACCCTCATTCTTTCCTCTTCCCATTCCTCAAAGGAATAACATTGAAGTGGACTCAAAGAAAAGAAACACTCACTTTTCATCATATATAACATCTTTAGCAAATCCAAAGTCACAAACCAACTTCACACTCCTCTTATCTTCCTTTCTTTCTTTCATTCTTACCAAACAATTCATGTAAAGTGATCAATGAAGAACATTACCTGCAACTATTGATGATTCTTAGAATCTATCAATAGATATATATATATCTTTCTCCCTATCTTTTGCAAGCAGTAGAGATGGAAAGAGGGAGAAGCCGCGGTGGTGGTGCTTTCATGGTGAAAGCCGAGATCGACACGAGTTTGCCGTTTCGATCCGTGAAGGAAGCTGTCATGCTATTTGGGGAGAAAGTCTTGGCTGGAGAGATTGAAAATAAACTCAATGACGTATGGTTTGTTATTCTTCTGCGTATTTTGGTTACTTCCTTTAAGCCTTACAGTCACCTTATATGCATTTTGGATTTGCAGAATGATCGATGTAATAATGCAGGCCTCGATTAAGTTTAGTTCACTATCTGAAGGTGTGATTGCGTCTTCCTACTTAAAGACAAATATTTTAGAAACGCTGAAAATCGAGAGTTTTGACTTTGGGACAGCATTTTTTATTCTTTCTAAAACAGTTTTTTTTATCAAAATTTTTCGAATTAGAATTTTTTATATTAAAAAGTCGTTTTAGAAAACAGTAAGAAAGTTATCCCAAAGAAAGTCTAAGGCTTCGTTTGGGACGGTTTTTTAATTGTTTCTTAAAACAGAGAAGTAATAAAAAAGCCATCCCAAATGAAGCCTAAGGGAGGGCTTTCTTACTGTTTCTTAAAGCAGCTTTCTAATACAAAAAAATTAATTTTTGAACTAAAAATTTATTTTAAGAAGCAATAACAAAACTGTTCTAAACGAAGACTAAGGTTTCGTTTGGGACGGCTTTCTTAATGCTTCTTAAAGAAGCTTTTTAATACAAAAAATAAATTTTTTGTATTAGAAAACAACTTTAAAAAGCAGTAAAAAAGCCGTCCCAAACGAAGCCTAAGAAATTAAAAAATAAAAGTTGCCGACTGAAGAAAAATTGAATTCATTGCTTTCTATCCTTAAGCTACCAAATAAATCGTTAAGTTTTATCATTTTTTCTCATGCATTAGATCCTTCTGATATTCTGAATTTCTCAGTAGCTTGCTTGTTGTGACAGAGTTCCAGTTATGAATGATGGAAAAATTTACAGTTCATTGTATTCCAGTATATTTCTCTTGTAAAATATATGTGTTATGACTTAATAATAATAATAATAATAATAATAAAAGCTAAAAGTTGGTTTCTTCCCAGACAAAAACAATAATATTTTACAAGTCATTAGATGGGTGTAGTCACCGAGATCTAAATTTAGATATGTTGAATTTTTTTTGCTTAAAGATATTAAATTTTGACTGGCGGCCTTCCAATGACCCGGTTAGGAGAGTAGAGGTATTAGATTTGACTTATGTTAAGAAAGGTAGAGGCAGACCTAAAAAGACTTGGTTAGAAAATATTAGGAATGACCTTTCTTTTTTAGATTTAAACGAGAATTTGACATTTAATGGTACACAATGGAGAAAAAAGATTCATGTAGCCGACCCCACGTAGTGGGATAAAGGCTTGATGATGTTGATGTTGATGTTGTTGAAAGATGTTAATTTTTGAGAATTTTAAGTTCGAATTTTTTCTTATTATTATTGTTTCTAATTATGGTCTCTTTTCTTCTTAATTCTTTGTAAAGTGATTCCTAAATTGGATCTGAATATAAAGATCATATGTAATCATAATAAAATAGATTTAGGCTTCATTTGGAACAACTTTTTTGTTGTTACTTAAAGCAGTTTTTTAGTATAACACATTTAATTTTTGTACCAAAAAGCTGCTTTAAAAAGCAACAAAAAAGCTGTCCCAAACAAAACTTTAGGGGATGACTTTCTTACTGTTTTTTAAAGCATTTTTTTAGTATAAAAAATTTTTAAACTGAAAAATTTTGTAAAAAAAACTGCTTTAGAAAATAGTAAGAAAACCGTCCCAAAAGAAACCTTAATATTGTAGTTGTCATTGTGCCAATCTTATATCTATATTGACTGACATTCGGTCTATATAATAAAAATTTGAGATATATTTCTACCATTTTATATAAAAATAGGCTGATTTTCAGTATTCTTATTCATTGATGAGGTTTTTTTTTTTTTTTTTTTTAATTTCTATTTAACTAAAATTAGTTTTGTATATTCATTTGCATCTTACCAACTATATTCATTATTAGATAATGGAAGGATAGAAAACCATTAAAGCCAATCGTTGACGTTAAGGGAGGTCAAGGGAGGATAAATCCAATGTAATTGAAGTAGACAAAATACATTTGTCAATACAAAATCTTAAACCTATGAGTGAAGACCAAATATTATCATTTTAAAGCTAGTCTATTTTTTTATTTATTCGATATGAAATTAAATTTAATGTTCTCATACTCTTTAATAACTCGTTTATGGCGAGCCGTAGGTAAGATCTTCAACAATAATGTAAAGCTTCCGTGTGTTGAAGAAGATGATGTGCATGATTGAGATTAACGAGGGTTATGAGTGGGGAGGTTGGGTGGGTGGGTGACATGGTAGTTTAGTGAAGGGATTATTTTTGTGGCCTTATAAGGGGATTCAAATTGTGTTTGGATATCTTGGGACTAGACTAAAAGGTTGCAAAGATTTTTAGGGTTTGTGTAAACCTAAGAGAAGGCATGGGAGTAGAGGGATGTCTTTTGGGGTGCTTAGGGTTCACCTAGGGTTTGTGTGGATTGGCCAAGATTTTAGGGTTTGTGTGGGTTGGCCCACTTTTGGGGTGCCTAGGATTTGTATTTGGAAGACAACTTCAGAGCTAGCTTTAGGGTTTTGGCTTTCTATGAGAGGGGAAAAAAAGGGGCAAATATCTACACTTGTAGGAAGAGAAGTGGTCAAGCAAGGGAATAAGAGAATTAACCAAAAAGAAAACACAAGAGATAGCTCAGGACCTAGCTTGCCTTAGGGTTTTGGCTTTATGGGGGAGCGGAAAAAAGGGAGACATCTACTGTTGTAGGAAGCGAAGTTTTTGAACGACGGAAGAAGAGAATTAAAAAAAATTCTCACACAAACATGACATAAATAAGCTTTAGCTCTAAGACCTTTTGGTTGGTAGCCAAAGTTCCCAACCAACATATCAAAATGAGCTGTGTAGGAGGAACTATGTGCTTTGTGTTAAGCTTAATACAATAATTGATGGAAACTTACCAATGCTAAAGCTTAAAATAAATAAAGGAAAGTGACCCACTAATATTTTAAGAACTTCATACTTCATTTTCAGCATGATGTTACTCTTCAGTCTCATTTATAACCAATAAGAAGAAAAATTCAATTCTGCACATCATTTCAGCTAAGATTCCACCATTCTAGGAAAAACCCAATACTAAACAATTAAATTAAAAACAAAACCCTTAAAACGTGGATGAATTATTCTATGTGAAAGCCGAATGCCGTCCAGAGTTCAATGAAAATGCACCACGTCACCCCCTACTCGGTACTGTGGCTCGGTACTACTTGGTACTGGATGACGTGGCTGCACCTGATTCGTCTCTAGACGGTAAGCTGTGTCTGTTGTCCGCACAGAATAATCTCTCTAAAATGCGACTCCTTGAAAAGCTCCAACCTTTTCATTAATAACCCATTTAAGCCCTTTTGTGTCCTTCATCAAGCATTCAATGTTACTCATTATATCATTTGTTCTTTTCTTCACTTAGGTGCGAGCGACAGCTAGCAAAAACAAGCAGACCACCTCAAGCCTTCACTCCCTAGAAAAAGAGCTGGAACAGACAAGACAAAACCTCTTTAAAGCAAGAGAAGAAAGAAAAGAAACGGTAAACTACCTCAACTCGCTCATTCAAGAGCTAGAGAAGACAAAGATTGAACTTAAGCAACTGAAAGCTAGACAAAGAGAAATGCCAACTATGGACTCGGAGATTGAGAAAATCAAGTTTGTAGAGAATTCAATCCCTATTTTCAACCAAGTTACAGAATTTCAGAGCAAGAAATATGCCAAGTTCAACAATCCACCATCTTCAGGGCGGTTCTTAAGCTCTGAACATCTCCTTTCAGATAGGCAAGTACCGGAAATAAGAAAGAAGAAGAAGAACAAGAGGGCATTGCTTCCTATGATAGCTTCTATGTTTTCTAATAAGAAAGGTTGCAGATATTAAGGGTCAATGACAAGCTCACTAAGTGTATGGATCAGCTCAGAGATTTGATTCTTGTGTCTGAAGCAAGAAAAAATAATCATCTTTATGTTTTCATCTTATAATGTGTATCTAAGCTAAATTTTCTGTTTGTAAGAGAATGTAGTGTGCTTATTTCTTCATCTGTTGCTTTTGTAAAATGGTGGAAGTTGAAGTTAAAATTAGTTTCTTGAAGGAAATGGTTTCAGAAGTTCCTAAATTGTTGAGTGCACATTCTGATTCTTGGTTTGTTCTACTGGAAACTTAGATGCTAATTTTATAATATATATATATATATATATATATATATTCCATGATGCTTAGCAAATGCTTGTCTCTCCCTTTATTGATCAAGGTATCAAAGATTCCTAACTTGTTTAGTAAAGATAAATCACCCGGCCAGATGCATTCACACGTCTTTGTAACTAGGTGTGTCAAAATTTGAAGCGACACGAAAATCCGACATGAAACTAGCCCGAAAATTTCGGGTTAGGGTCAACCCGAACCCGAAACGGGTTGGGTTCGGGTTAACAAATCGACTCATTTCAAAAACTAGGTCGGGTTGACCCATAAACCTGAAATTGACCGGTTTTTAACCTGAAAACCCGTTTTGACCAAAAAAATGGAGATGGGTCCATTTTTTTTTACCAAAAAAGTAGCAATTTTTGGTCGGCCCGGATCATTCGGGTCGTGTCGGATTGACCCAGACCCGAAGCGGGTCGGATTCGGGTCCGAAAAACCGAACCGTTTGCAAAAAGGGTCGGTGATATGGTTTCACGTTAATTAACTTACTCCGCAAGCTCACGTGATACCCACATGATCCGTTTTACACTATCACTACCACTATGTAATATCTCGTTCCCTTGCTGTTCCTCTCTGAACTGGATTTTCCTCCCAGAATCGGCCAGGACGAAGTCGAGATCGTCCAGGCCGATCAGTGAATTGAAAACAGCTGATTTCTGGAGTGTTTTCTGGAAGGATTTCTGGACAGGATCGTCCGGGACGATGTTGAGATCGTCCAGGCCGATCTGTACTGTAGAAATTATCGGCCAGACAACAGCCCTGGGAGCTATCCAGGACGATCAGAATTGGTCTGATCGTCCCGGGACGATGTGGCTATCGGCCTGGCCGATCAGTTCACAGATATAAGAAAATCAGCTCGTTTTGAAGAGAGAGAAAACATTTTTTATAAAACGAAAATATCTGAGGAGAGAGAAAGAGAAAGGGAAAAAGAAGAAAAGCTTGGTTTTGGAGACCGCGGAGCGCTTTTCGTCCGACGCTGCTGTTGGAGAAAGTGTAGATCTCGTTGTAAGGACTCCGAACCCTGTTTCTGTTTTCGAAGATATTGTGTTTTGATCGAGTTGTGCACTGTTTTGTGTTTTCGTAGTCTACTTTTAGACCTGATTTTGATTTGACACAACTTTCACCGCACAACTTTTAGTATGTTATAGATATGACTATTGTACACGATTTGACTGTATTCTACGAAGATTTTATCGGTCGGAATTGATTCTACGCGATTTTACTTGAATAGAAAATTATCAGGACTTGAGTGGATTTGGATTTTATAGATTGATAGGCTTATATTGATGTTGTGAACGTTCCGCTGTAATTTGGAAGAATTTGGAATTTGTATCTTTTTGCAGGATTTTTGTGTACATTTGATAGACTGCCGTTGCTCTGCCCGATTTTCGTACGATTTCTGATTTTCCCGGAATTGATAGATTGAATTGATATGATTGTTCTAGATTTCTCTATTATTGCTTATTGCATCGATTATTGTATTGATTGATTGATTCTGAAAGACAAGTGGAAACCTGGTTGAACGTTGGTTATAGAAACCAACGTATGGATCTACAACAGCAATATTGATAACTACAACAGCACTATTGATAATAGCCAGTTTAACCTGGTTGAACGATTGATAACTACAACAGCACTATTTATACGATTGATAACTACAACAGCACTATTGATACGATTGATAACTACAACAGCACTATTGATAATAGCTAGTGTTTGTGCTTGTCGAGTAAGACCATTGTATGGATTTTCTGATATGCATTGATTTATTGATTTGATTAGATTTACTGTATCGTACGATTTCATTGATTTCATCGATTGATTACTGAGCATTGATATGAACATGGATACATATAGATATTGCATTGATAGCATGGATATGGACATCGTATAGATTCATTGATATGACTGCCTAGATTTTATAGATTCGCCATCGCTACTATTTCTGCACCGTACTGACTGTTTTATAGATTCATTGTTTCGTATTGATTTTCTCGATTGATTTCATTGATTAGACCGTATCGATTTGATTGACAAGTATTGATTGATTGAGTTGATTTATCGATTTGCCTGCTGCTGCATTGACTGGTTTTATTGACTATTGATTTCCGGATTTCATCGACTACTTATTTGATTTCCGCTGCATAAACTCATTGACCATTGACTGATACAGATTTGATAGATTGACATGCATATTGATAGCATCGCCGTGCTTTGATTTCAGTTGTAGGCTTTGGTGACCTGCTGGGCTTTGTAAGCTCATTATATGTGGTTAATGATTTCAGGTGCAGGGCCTCCAGCTTGACGATCTTTCTGCCGAGTTCTGTGTCAGCGAATTTTTCTTTTGTAGCATGTACGGCTAGTGGGGTAATGTTACACACTTCTTTTGGCTGTACTTTGACCAATGTTGTATAAATATAGGCTTGTGAAACCATTAGCATAGTATCCGCTGCTGTTTCTTTTCTGTAATGTAATTATCTCTGGCTCTGAATATATGTTGGTATGGATTGATATGAACAACAGATGAGGAAACCGATAGAAAGAAAAGAAAAGAAAAAAAAAGAGGCAATAGAACAATCAGTCGAATCCTTTCGCTACACGGATCTTGGGGTCGTTACAATTGGTATCAGAGCAAGTGTAGTGAAAAGGATTTGATTATATCCAGAGTTGATGATTGCATTATTTGATTTGTTTTGTTATACGTATTTGATTTCCGCGATTTTGATTCGAATGATTTGTATTGATCAGGCCAATGGATCCGAAAGGAATAAAAGTTGAGTCTGCTATAACTGATCGGGTCCCACTCAGGTTGATCTGCGAATATGCTGGATAAGTTTGCTAATATGGTCGCTCAGATGGTGAGTGACAAATTAGCAAAACACTCTGGCCGTAGCAAGAAGAGTGGGGAAAGTAGCAGAGCACCTAGATTTAAACATGTTTGTAAATGTTGTGGGAAAAGACATTCGGGACAATGTTATCGGAGGACTGGGCAATGTTTCCGATGTGGTGGATATGGACATAGAATGACGGAATGCCCAAGTTTTGAACTTAGGCAAGGACCTGACATTCCGATGGTTCCGACTGCTCCGACTGTCCCGACTGATTTTTCTGATTGGAAATGAGCATTTAGAAACCATGCTTTGAGGAGGATGCATCAGGAATGCCTGCAAATGTGACTGGTACGAGTTTTGTTTATCGTCTGTTTCGTTGTGATTTGCGTGATTTATTGAACAATTGGATTAGTTCTGTTTTGGGACATTTAGACGTTTTACTTTTGTTTTGCTCTGTACCGTTAGGGAAATGTCGGGACGACATTTTTCTAAGGTGGGGAGATTGTAATATCTCGTTCCCTTGCTGTTCCTCTCTGAACTGGATTTTCCTCCCAGAATCGGCCAGGACGAAGTCGAGATCGTCCAGGCCGATCAGTGCATTGAAAACAGCTGATTTCTGGAGTGCTTTCTGGAAGGATTTCTGGACAGGATCGTCCGGGACGATGTTGAGATCGTCCAGGCCGATCTGTACTGTAGAAATTATCGGCCAGACAACAGCCCTGGGAGCTATCCAGGACGATCAGAATTGGTCTGATCGTCCCGGGACGATGTGGCTATCGGCCTGGCCGATCAGTTCACAGATATAAGAAAATCAGCTCGTTTTGAGGAGAGAGAAATCATTTTTTATAAAACGAAAATATTTGAGGAGAGAGAAAGAGCGGAAAAGCAAAGGAAGAAGTCCGATTTAGGGGCCCGCAGAGCGATTTTCGTCGTTCGTTGCTGTTGGATATTGTGTTTGTCTCGTGGTAAGGACTCCGAACCCTACTTCTGTTTTCGAATATTTTGAGGTTTTGTAAAATGGTGCTCAGATTTGTGTTTTTGTAAGTGATTTTCGTACCCGGTTTGGTACTGGCGAAGATTTCACCGCATAACTTTTGGTATAATGTAGATGTGATTATTCTGCACGTATTGATTATTTTCTGGTAGATTTCGTCTGGTCCGTTTTGGTTTGGCGGGGTTTTATTTTGACTGCAATTTATTATGATGTCCGAATTGGTTTGAGCAGTAGAAGAATAGCGTTATAATGTTGCTGTGCACGTTCTGTATTAATTTGGTGAATTGTGATTTTTGGAGATTTCTGTGTAAATTCTGTAGACTGCCGTTGCTCTGCTCGTTTTCGTACGATTTTTTATTTTCCCGGAATTGATAGATTGAATTGATATGTATATGACTATTGATATGATTGTTCTAGATTTCTCTATTATTGCTTATTGCATCGATTATTGTATTGATTGATTGATTCTGAAAGACAAGTGGAAACCTGGTTGAACGTTGGTTATAGAAACCAACGTATGGATATCTACAACAACAATATTGATAACTACAATTTTTCAGTTTCACTATTGATAATAGCCAGTTTAACCTGGTTGAACGATTGATAACTACAACAGCACTATTGATACGATTGATAACTACAAAGAAACAGCACTATTGATACGATTGATAACTACAACAACACTGTCATTGATAATAGCTAGTAAAAAAGTTTGTGCTTGTCGAGTAAGACCATTGTATGAAATTGCATGTATGCGATATTGTTAGATCGCATAGATTCCTATTGATATGTATTGATTTATTGATTTCGGATTGATTTATTGATATTGATCGATTTATTGAATTGACTTATTATTTCTAAACCCTAAACATCTTTTTTATTTCTAAACTTTTTATTTTATTTTTATTTTCACTTTAATATTGTTGTTGTCGGGTCCCAAATCTTAGATGAGAAAAGTAAAGGGTTGCGTTTGGTAAATGACAACCAGCGTAAAATTTGTTTAATAATCATGATATTGAAATGACATTTTTATTATATTTAAATGAGAATTTAACTCTCAATAGGGTACAATACAGAAAAATTATTCATGTAACCGATCGCATGTAGTTGGATAAAGACTTGATGTTGTTGTTATTATTGTTTAAATTTCTGTAAACTAAACAAAACCTTAGAGGTATATATGCAAAATATCTTGAAGTATTTGTCTAGTGAAAATTATGCTAACGAGTATGAATTAGAGGAGTGCAGTCGAGAAACAATAAAGGATTATACCAATGATATATATATATATATATATATATATATATATATATATATATATATATATATATATATATATATATATATATATATATATATACATGAGATTAAATTTGATATCCTAATCTATCTTAACAAATTGGTAGATGAATATCAGCTCATGCACATGGTGGTCAATTGAACTGAAGTCCAAGTGGCTTTAGCCTTTCAACAAGAAAGCTTAGTTCACATTGGCTTGTCATAATTATGCTATGGTTATCATAGTTTACTGCCAAAGGCCTAAAGTAATGGGAAACAATAAAGGATTTTGTCTCTTTTGGACTAAAAGACATTACTCATGACATAGATTTCTATCTTTCTCTCTTATGCTTCGTTTGGGGCGGCTTTTTATTGCTTTCTAAAACGGAGTTTTAATATAAAAATAAAAAATTTTATACTAAAACTCCGTTTTAGAAAGCAGTAAAAAAGCCGTCCCAAACGAAACCTTAGGCTTCGTTTGGGACGGCATTCTTCCTGCTTTTGAAATCAGCTTTCTTGTACAAAAATTAAAAATTTTATATAAGAAAGACGTTTTAAAAAGCAATAAAAAAGTCGTCTCAAACGAAACCTTAATCTCTTTTTGCAAAAGGAAGGATTTGGATGACTTATGGCTTTAATGATTAAGAGAGAATTATTTTTTAATCATAGAAGATTAGTGTGGCATCTTATATATAAAAAATATTTGACAATGTATAAAGTTTGGTTTTTGAGTATCAAATAGGATCATTTGGGATATATTAGCTATGATACTTTAGTTATGAAACTTCTTTTAGGCTCTATTTGGAATTGATTTTTGTGTTTATTTTTAGAATAATTAAAAAGATAATAAAATATACTTATTTTTATTTTAAATTAAATTATTTTATTTATAAAAGTTAAGTTGGAGGTATTATTGTTATTTTAAACATTTTTTTCCTTTATTTATATTATGATCATGTTCAATTAATCACTCTCACTTTGATCATTGTGAATTATTCATATGATAAAATATACTTATTTTTATTATTTTGGTGTCCAAATTTCCTTATGTGCACAACTAGTTAATTTAATTCATCGATTAATATGTTTCCTCCATTTTTTTTATTTGATGTTTAGGTAGAAATGGAGGGATTACATTTTATTTCTATTTTGAATTGTTGAGGCCTATGTGTGATTGCCCACTTTTCAACAATTCTTGAATAGTGTGTTATGTGATTGTCCAAATCGTCATATTTCCCTAAATGGTTATAATCCCTATGTTTATTTATAACTTTACATTGTATATCCTTATCTTTAGGGTTGTGATTACAACATGTTATTCATCAAATTTGTAACGACCCCAAGATCCGTGTAGCGAAAGGATTCGACTGATTGTTCTATTGCATCTTTTTTTTTTCTTTTCTTTTCTTTCTATCGGTTTCCTCATCTGTTGTTCATATCAATCCATACCAACATATATCCAGAGCCAGAGATAATTACATTACAGAAAAGAAACATCAGCGGATACTATAATTCACAAATAATACAACAGTCAAAGTACAGCCAAAAGAAAATATTACACTAGCCGTACAGGCTACAAAAGAAAAAGCTACAGAACTCGGCAGAAAGATCGTCAAGCTGGAGGCCCTGCACCTGAAATCATTAACCACATATAATGAGCTTACAAAGCCCAGCAGGTCACCAAAGCCTACAACTGAAATCAAAGCACGACACTGAAAACAATATGCAGGTTAATCAACTCAAGTCAAATCAATCAGTCGAACATGATCAATGAGTCAATGCAATCCGGAAATCAATAGTTAATAAAACCAATCAATGCAGCGGCAGGCAAATCGATAAATCAAATCAATCAATCAATATTCGTCAATCAAATCGATGCTATCAAATCAATACGATCTAATCAATGAAATCAATCGAGAAAAGCGATACGAAATAATGAATCTATATAATGTCCATTTCAATGCTCAATAGTATCAATGCTCGGTAATCAATCGATGAAATCAGTGAAATCGTACGATACAGTAAATCCGATCAAATCCAATAAAGCAGAAATCGATAAATCAATAAATCCGTTCAATAATAAGTCAATTCAATAAATCGATCAATATCAATAAATCAATCCGAAATCAATAAATCAATACATATCAGGAAATCTATGCGATGCAATATCGCATACATGCAATTTCATACAATGGTCTTACTCGACAAGCACAAACACTAGCTATTATCAATAGTGTTGTTGTAGTTATCAATCGTATCAATAGTGCTGTTGTAGTTATCAATCGTATCAATAGTGCTGTTGTAGTTATCAATCGTTCAACCAGGTTAAACTATCTATTATCAATAGTGCTGTTGTAGTTATCAATATTGCTGTTGTAGATATCCATACGTTGGTTTCTATAACCAACGTTCAACCAGGTTTCCACTTGTCTTTCAGAATCAATCAATCAATACAATAATTGATGCAATAAGCAATAATAGAGAAATCTAGAATAATCATATCAATAGTCATATACATATCAATTCAATCTATCAATTCCGGGAAAATAAAAAATCATACGAAAATCGAGGCAGAGCAACGGCAGTCTACAGAATTTACACAGAAATCTCCAAAAATCACAATTCACCAAATTAATACAGAACGTGCACAGCAACATTATAACGCTATTCTTCTACTGCTCAAACCAATTCGGACATCATAATAAATTGCAGTCAAAATAAAACCCCGCCAAACCAAAACGGACCGGACAAAATCTACCAGAAAATAATCAATACGTGCAGAATAATCACATCTACATTATACCAAAAGTTATGCGGTGAAATCTTCGCCAGTACCTAACCGGGTACGAAAATCACTTACAAAAACACAAATCTGAGCACCATTTTACAAAACCTCAAAATCTTCGAAAACAGAAGTAGGGTTCGGAGTCCTTACCACGAGACAAACACAATATCCAACAGCAACGAACGACGAAAATCGCTCCGCGGGCCCCTAAATCGGACTTCTTCCTTTGCTTTTCCGCTCTTTCTCTCTCCTCAAATATTTTCGTTTTATAAAAAATGATTTCTCTCTCCTCAAAACGAGCTGATTTTCTTATATCTGTGAACTGATCGGCCAGGCCGATAGCCACATCGTCCCGGGACGATCAGACCAATTCTGATCATCCTGGATAGCTCCCAGGGCTGTTGTCTGGCCGATAATTTCTACAGTACAGATCGGCCTGGACGATCTCAACATCGTCCCGGACGATCCTGTCCAGAAATCCTTCCAGAAAGCACTCCAGAAATCAGCTGTTTTCAATGCACTGATCGGCCTGGACGATCTCGACTTCGTCCTGGCCGATTCTGGGAGGAAAATCCAGTTCAGAGAGGAACAGCAAGGGAACGAGATATTACAATGTCCCCACCTTAGAAAAATGTCGTCCCGACATTTCCCTAACGGTACAGAGCAAAACAAAAGTAAAACGAAACAAAACAGAACTAATCCAATCGTTCAATAAATCACGCAAATCACAACGAAACAGACGATAAACAAAACTCGTACCAGTCACATTTGCAGGCATTCCTGGTGCATCCTCCTCCATTTCTTGCTCATTTCCAATCAGATCAGTCGGGACAGTCGGAGCAGTCGGAACCATCGGAACAGGTCCTTGCCTAAGTTCAAAACTTGGGCATTCCGTCATTCTATGTCCATATCCACCACATCAGAAACATTGCCCAGTCCTCCGATAACATTGTCCCGAATGTCTTTTCCCACAACATTTACAAACATTAAATCTTGCTCTGCTACTTTCCCCACTCTTCTTGCTACGGCCAGAGTGTTTTGCTAATTTGTCACTCACCATCTGAGCGACCATATTAGCAAACTTATTCATATTCGCAGATATGAGTGGGAGATCAGTAGCAGACTCAACTTTCTTTCCTTTCGGATCCATTGGCCTGATCAATACAAATCATTCGAATCAAAATCGCGGAAATCAAATACGTATAACAAAACAAATCAAATAATGCAATCATCAACTCTGGATATAATCAAATCCTTTTCACTACACTTGCTCTGATACCAATTGTAACGACCCCAAGATCCGTGTAGCGAAAGGATTCGACTGATTGTTCTATTGCCTCTTTTTTTTTCTTTTCTTTTCTTTCTATCGGTTTCCTCATCTGTTGTTCATATCAATCCATACCAACATATATCCAAAGCCAGAGATAATTACATTACAGAAAAGAAACAGCAGCGGATACTATAATTCACAAATAATACAACAGTCAAAGTACAGCCAAAAGAAAACATTACACTAGCCGTACATGCTACAAAAGAAAAAGCTACAGAACTCGGCAGAAAGATCGTCAAGCTGGAGGCCCTGCACCTGAAATCATTAACCACATATAATGAGCTTACAAAGCCCAGCAGGTCACCAAAGCCTACAACTGAAATCAAAGCACGACACTGAAAATAATATGCAGGTTAATCAACTCAAGTCAAATCAATCAGTCGAACATGATCAATGAGTCAATGCAATCCGGAAATCAATAGTGAATAAAATCAATCAATGCAGCGGCAGGCAAATCGATAAATCAAATCAATCAATCAATATTCGTCAATCAAATCGATGCTATCAAATCAATACGATCTAATCAATGAAATCAATCGAGAAAAGCGATACGAAATAATGAATCTATACAATGTCCATTTCAATGCTCAATAGTATCAATGCTCGGTAATCAATCGATGAAATCAGTGAAATCGTACGATACAGTAAATCCGATCAAATCCAATAAAGCAGAAATCGATAAATCAATAAATCCGTTCAATAATAAGTCAATTCAATAAATCGATCAATATCAATAAATCAATCCGAAATCAATAAATCAATACAGATCAGGAAATCTATGCGATGCAATATCGTATACATGCAATTTCATACAATGGTCTTACTCGACAAGCACAAACACTAGCTATTATCAATAGTGCTGTTGTAGTTATCAATCGTATCAATAGTGCTGTTGTAGTTATCAATCGTTCAACCAGGTTAAACTGGCTATTATTATTAGTGCTATTGTAGTTATCAATATTGCTGTTGTAGATATCCATACGTTGGTTTCTATAACCAACGTTCAACTAGGTTTCCACTTGTCTTTCAGAATCAATCAATCAATACAATAATCGATGCAATAAGCAATAATAGAGAAATCTAGAACAATCATATCAATAGTCATATACATATCAATTCAATCTATCAATTCCGGGAAAATCAGAAATCGTACGAAAATCGGGCAGAGCAACGGCAGTCTACAGAATTTACACAGAAATCTCCAAAAATCACAATTCACCAAATTAATACAGAACGTGCACAGCAACATTATAACGCTATTCTTCTACTGCTCAAACCAATTCGGACATCATAATAAATTGCAGTCAAAATAAAACCCCGCCAAACCAAAACGGACCGGACGAAATCTACCAGAAAATAATCAACACGTGCAGAATAATCACATCTACATTATACCAAAAGTTATGCGGTGAAATCTTCGCCAGTACCAAACCGGGTATGAAAATCACTTACAAAAACACAAATCTGAGCACCATTTTATAAAACCTCAAAATCTTCAAAAACAGAAGTAGGGTTTGGAGTTCTTACCACGAGACAAACACAATATCCAACAGCAACGAACGACGAAAATCGCTCCGCGGGCCCCGAAATCGGACTTCTTCCTTTGCTTTTCCGCTCTTTCTCTCTCCTCATATATTTTCGTTTTATAAAAAATGATTTCTCTCTCCTCAAAACGAGCTGATTTTCTTATATCTGTGAACTGATCGGCCAGGCCGATAGCCACATAGTCCCGGGATGATCAGACCAATTCTGATCGTCTTGGATAGCTCCCAGGGCTGTTGTCTGGCCGATAATTTCTACAGTACAGATCGGCCTGGACGATCTCAACATCGTCCCGGACGATCCTGTCCAGAAATCCTTCCAAAAAGCACTCCAGAAATCAGCTGTTTTCAATGCACTGATCGGCCTGGACGATCTCGACTTCGTCCTGGCCGATTCTGGGAGGAAAATCCAGTTCAGAGAGGAACAGCAAGGGAACGAGATATTACAAAATTAAAGCTCATATTTCAAAGACAGCTGGTGTGAATGACAACAACTCATCTAAAAGTTACAAGAAAGACTGTTCATGTCAAATATTGTGAGCGAAATATAGATTAAAAGAGAGAGAGAGAGAGAGATCACCATTCCCAAGAGGAGGTCAACAGAGAAGAAAATCACAATATATGTAATGTAGTAATTTTAGAGTACATTCACTATAGGATTTATTGAGAAGTTCACTATACTCATGAGAAGAGTAAAGGAAAAAATTTGTTTAAGCACTAAAAAAGAAAGAAATAAAAATAAAATAGAAAATAAACAAATGAGTTATTACACAGAAGAAAGTAGGCTAGAAGATGAAGTTTGCAATATATTTAGAGAAAGAAAGGAAGAGCGAGTGAGTTTAAAGCAACATGAAGAGGTGCATGTGAATCGATATGTGAAATTTAGTATAGAATGACAAATTATTAGTAAGCTAGTATATCAAGGGTCAAAATCCTTTTTTTTTTGGAATGAGTATATATATATATATATATATATATATATATATATATATATATATATATATATATATATATATATATATATATATATATATATATACATCCAACATTACTTACATTTTTAATATTACCTTAAGATTTACCTAATGTTCCTTTTAATTATATCCTTTGGAAGGAATGATGTATGGGCGTTAGTGTAGACTATAATGGAGCTATAGGGGATTAATGTTAAAGTTCTTCAAGTTGGTGACAAAAATGATAAAGGCAATATGGTTAGCAATTTCCAAGTTGTGTACGATCTTCCCAAGGGGAAATGAAATTTTCCTTAATAACTATCAATGCAAGGGTTATTAAGTTTGAGGCTTAGATGTTGGACCTCTAAAGTGATGTAATGTCGCGCCCCGAGATCTAACTTGGAAAGAATGTCGATCAATTCCACAACAATTTACCAGAGTTATCTATAAATCTTTAGTAAGCATCTATCAAACATCCATAAAATTTAAAACATCAATATAACAGTCGATTCATATCACAAAACATCATATACAATACTCAGGAACTACACTATCAATACAAGAAAGGAAACTATCCTGTCCTGAGTACAAAAGAATCATCTATCTATCAAAAGAACTAAAAACCTGTAGATCTGGATCAATGCCTATCTCCTGCTCCCGAGCCCTGACCTGAAAATATCAACCACATATAATGAGCTTTACAAAGCCCAGCAGGTCACCTAATACCTATAACTGAAATCAAAGCACGGCAGAGCTATCAATATGCATGTCAATCTATCAATCTGAATCAATCAATGGTCAATAAGTCTATGCAGCGGAAATCAATAGTCAATAAAACCAGTCAATGCAGCGGCAGGCAATACGATAAATCAATTCAATCAATCAACGTCGTCAATCAAATCGATGCTATCAAATCAATACGATCTATTCAATTGAAATCAATCGAGAAAGGCGATACGAAGCAATGAATCTATAAAACAGTCAATACAGTGAAGAACAGTAGCGACAGTGAATCTATAAGTCTATAGGCAGCAATACGATGAATCTATAAGCAGTAGTACGATGTCCATGCTATCAATGCAGTATCTATATTCATCCATTTCTATATCAATGCTCAATGTCGATGCACAGAAATCAATAAGTGAAATCAATGAAATCGTACGATCTAGTAAATCCAATCAAAGTCGATAAAGCAGGAATCTATAAAACAATGAAATCATAAAGCAATACAGTAAACATGCAATTCAATACTATATACTGAACAAGTACAATCTACTGGCTATGTTGCTGTTGTAGAATCCATATTGCTGTTGTAGATAATACATTGGTTCAATCAATAAGAGCCGTCACTCTTTTCGCCCGTCGGCATATCAATAAACTCCTTATATCTCCCTTCAATAATCAATAGTCAATGTTTAAAGGAAAGCCCGTCGGCCCACCATCCTGTACAGGTATCAATATCAATCTCCACCAATGTTCAACCAGGTTCCACTTGCGATCAGTATCAATAGTCAATTCAATCAATAAACAATTCAATAGTCAATATTAAAGCAATCATATCAATAATCAATGCATATCAGTTCAATCTATCAATTTCATACAATTCAGGAATCGTACGAAAATCGGGCAGCGTAACGGCAGTCGGTCAAATTTACACAAAAATCCTGCAAAAAGACACAGTTTCCAAATCTTTCCAAATTACAATAGAATATCTATAACATCAATACAAGACTATCGATCTATAAAATCCAAATCAAATCAGGTCCCGATATTATTCTATTCAATTAAAATCGATTAAAATCACGTAGAATCAATTCCGACCGGTAAAATCTTCGTAGAATACAGTCAAATCGTGTACAATAATCATATCTATAACATACTAAAAGTTGTGCGGTGAAAGTCTTGTCAAATCAAAACCATGTCGAAAAGTCGACTACGAAAACACAAAACAGATCATATCTCGGTCAAAACACAAAATCTCTGAAAACAGAAACAGGGTTCGGAGTCCTTACCACGAGATCTTCACTTTTCCCAACAGCAGCGTCGGACGAAAAGCGCTCCGCGGTCTCCGAAAACCAGCTTTTCTCTTTTCTTCCTTTCTCTTTCTCTCTCTACAAAATATCTGATTTTTAAAATGATTTTTCTCTCTCCTCAAAACGAGCTCATTTCCTTAAGTAATGCTCATATCGGCCCGGCCGATCGTCTCGATCGTCCTGGACGATCAGACCAAATTCCTATCGTCTTGGGACGATTTTTCAGGACGATTATTACTGTTCATAGGCGATAAAAACCCCTACTCACTGACTTGTGCCATCCACTAATCGTCCCGGGACGATACCTCGATCGGCCTGGACGATTTCGTCCAGAAATCATTCCAGAAAGCACTTCAGAAATCAGCTGTTCAATGCACTGATCGGCCTGGACGATCCAAATTTCGTCCTGGCCGATTCTGGGAGGAAAATCCAAATCAGAGAGGAACAGTAAGGAAACGAGATATTACAATCTCCCCACCTTAGAAAAATGTCGTCCCGACATTTCCCTAAAGGTACAAAGCAAAAACAACGCAAAACAAATCGATCGAAAACCAAATCTAAAACAAAACTCGTCGAAATCCATACATAACACACAATGCAATCAATCAAATGTCAATATGCGATGTTCATATGTCAATATCAATCGGTTAGTCAAATCAATCTTACCAGTAGAATCTTTTGGTCGTTGCTGATCCTGATGCTGTAAACTCTGTAGACTGTAGATGCGTGGCACCACTGGAGGTCGTGGCGCAACCGTCTCCCTCTGATCTCTGACAGTCCTATCATCAATCCTGTTTGCTGATCTCTCACTGTAGGCCCTCGAGGCAACAGTCCTCTGCTGTCCTGCACTCGTGCCAGAATCAGTCCTTCCATCCAGTCCTTTCTGAGGACAATTTGCTGCTCTGTGTCCTTGCTGTCCACAGTGAAAACACTGTCCCGTCAATAGGTAGCACTGACCTGCATGTCGTCTACCACAATGACTGCACGTGCCAGAACCACCAGATGATACTATCGATGCTGATCGTGACGCAGATCCCGATGCTGATCGTGACGCAGATCCCTTCGAACCCTCATACCTGCTTCTCTTCTCTCTATCTCTGGAATCATCTCGTCGTACGTCATCTCTCCTCCTCCTGGTATCCTCGTACCTCGATACTGGTGTCGCCAAATCAATTTCTATCAATCGGGCTCGCTCCACTAGTTCAGAAAACTCGTGGATCCGGAAAGGTACAAGTGGTTGCCTCAGTTCTCTATTCAATCCGTGCAGAAATCTATAACACTTGTCTTCAGAAGTAGGAATCAAGTGAGCAGCGTACCTCGCAAGTGCAGTAAACTCGGACTCGTACTGCATCACTGACTTGCGGCCTTGCTCCAATCTCATGAATGCTTCCTGCATCTGTCGCTGAGCTGACGGTGGTACAAACCACATCCTGAATACTGCAGTGAACTCATCCCAGGTGATCTCAGCATTGGTCTTCCCCTGGAATTTCTCTCTCTGCTGTCCAATCCACCATCTCTCTGCCTCACTCTCCAACATGAATACTGCCAATGGTACTTTTCTGTTCCCCGGACACTGCATGCTATCAAAAATCTTTTCTATCCTCATTATCCAATCCTCAGCAGCCTGTGGTCCTACAGCCCCTTTGAACAACGGAGGCTTCAGCTTATGAAACATCTGCAAATGTCTATCAACTTCTTCCTCTTTGCTCCCACACATCTTGCTCTGGGCATCTCCCATAACATGTGCAATCGCAGTAGCTAACTGCATCATACTCTCTGACGGTACTGGAGATGCGCTGTGTTGCTCATTTGGTACACTGGATTCTGCCGGAGGATCCATATCTTTTCACCTGCACAATTCAAAACGAATGATACACACATGCAATGATGTATGCCAATGAAGCTCTTAAAGCTACCCAATCTACCCAATCTCTCAATCCAAACCTACAACTCTGGTAACAATTCATTCTTCCAATAACATTGCTCTGATACCAACTTGTCGCGCCCCGAGATCTAACTTGGAAAGAATGTCGATCAATTCCACAACAATTTACCAGAGTTATCTATAAATCTTTAGTAAGCATCTATCAAACATCCATAAAATTTAAAACATCAATATAACAGTCGATTCATATCACAAAACATCATTTACAATACTCAGGAACTACACTATCAATACAAGAAAGGAAACTATCCTGTCCTGAGTACAAAAGAATCATCTATCTATCAAAAGAACTAAAAACCTGTAGATCTGGATCAATGCCTATCTCCTGCTCCCGAGCCCTGACCTGAAAATATCAACCACATATAATGAGCTTTACAAAGCCCAGTAGGTCACCTAATACCTATAACTGAAATCAAAGCACGGCAGAGCTATCAATATGCATGTCAATCTATCAATCTGAATCAATCAATGGTCAATAAGTCTATGCAGCGGAAATCAATAGTCAATAAAACCAGTCAATGCAGCGGCAGGCAATACGATAAATCAATTCAATCAATCAACGTCGTCAATCAAATCGATGCTATCAAATCAATACGATCTATTCAATTGAAATCAATCGAGAAAGGCGATACGAAGCAATGAATCTATAAAACAGTCAATACAGTGAAGAACAGTAGCGACAGTGAATCTATAAGTCTATAGGCAGCAATACGATGAATCTATAAGCAGTAGTACGATGTCCATGCTATCAATGCAGTATCTATATTCATCCATTTCTATATCAATGCTCAATGTCGATGCACAGAAATCAATCAGTGAAATCAATGAAATCGTACGATCTAGTAAATCCAATCAAAGTCGATAAAGCAGGAATCTATAAAACAATGAAATCATAAAGCAATACAGTAAACATGCAATTCAATACTATATACTGAACAAGTACAATCTACTGGCTATGTTGCTGTTGTAGAATCCATATTGCTGTTGTAGATAATACATTGGTTCAATCAATAAGAGCCGTCACTCTTTTCGCCCGTCGGCATATCAATAAACTCCTTATATCTCCCTTCAATAATCAATAGTCAATGTTTAAAGGAAAGCCCGTCGGCCCACCATCCTGTACAGGTATCAATATCAATCTCCACAAATGTTCAACCAGGTTCCACTTGCGATCAGTATCAATAGTCAATTCAATCAATAAACAATTCAATAGTCAATATTAAAGCAATCATATCAATAATCAATGCATATCAGTTCAATCTATCAATTTCATACAATTCAGGAATCGTACGAAAATCGGGCAGCGTAACGGCAGTCGGTCAAATTTACACAAAAATCCTGCAAAAAGACACAGTTTCCAAATCTTTCCAAATTACAATAGAATATCTATAACATCAATACAAGACTATCGATCTATAAAATCCAAATCAAATCAGGTCCCGATATTATTCTATTCAATTAAAATCGATTAAAATCACGTAGAATCAATTCCGACCGGTAAAATCTTCGTAGAATACAGTCAAATCGTGTACAATAATCATATCTATAACATACTAAAAGTTGTGCGGTGAAAGTCTTGTCAAATCAAAACCATGTCGAAAAGTCGACTACGAAAACACAAAACAGATCATATCTCGGTCAAAACACAAAATCTCTGAAAACAGAAACAGGGTTCGGAGTCCTTACCACGAGATCTTCACTTTTCCCAACGGCAGCGTCGGACGAAAAGCGCTCCGCGGTCTCCGAAAACCAGCTTTTCTCTTTTCTTCCTTTCTCTTTCTCTCTCTACAAAATATCTGATTTTTAAAATGATTTTTCTCTCTCCTCAAAACGAGCTCATTTCCTTAAGTAATGCTCATATCGGCCCGGCCGATCGTCTCGATCGTCCTGGACGATCAGACCAAATTCCTATCGTCCTGGGACGATTTTTCAGGACGATTATTACTGTTCATAGGCGATAAAAACCCCTACTCACTGACTTGTGCCATCCACTAATCGTCCCGGGACGATACCTCGATCGGCCTGGACGATTTCGTCCAGAAATCATTCCAGAAAGCACTTCAGAAATCAGCTGTTCAATGCACTGATCGGCCTGGACGATCCAAATTTCGTCCTGGCCGATTCTGGGAGGAAAATCCAAATCAGAGAGGAACAGTAAGGAAACGAGATATTACATGTAATGGCTTCAAAGGACAAAATGATAGCCTTTTACGAAAAGGAACTAAAGAGAAGATGTGTTATCTTTTTATCGGGTGAGTGATGTTTGAAATTAATTCTTTGACTTAAGAAGAGTGACAATGGATATGAACAATATGATGGAGACTATCAATTTTAAGATGTGGCCAAGCAACCCCAAAGAGCTTGACTACTTGGATAGGATGTGATCCCAGTGCATAGAGCAATGCATCTTTATGATGGCTTGAACTGGGTAGTAAAACTCAAGTGTTCTATTAGATGCAAATATTATAGAGAATGATGCGATGTTATAATACTTATGTACCTCATATGAGAATCCATGAATTAGATATTATAGGTTGTCATCATACTAAGCCAGTGCTAAAGAGGATTCATTGTTATGGGAGAATTAATCATGGTAGAAGAAGAACATTCCTAGATAAGAGTGTAATTTCTCATGAGTTACCCCTTGATGTCTTGAGGCATGTTTAGTCTACCAGAGATGTTGGTGCTCATTTCAGTTAAAATAATAATTTAAAATTAAATTCAAATTTAAAAAAAAAAACTTAGCTTTCTTCGTTGGGATTAGACAATCGTGATATATATTGAAGCATATCATGCTAAAGTGGAGGTGGAAAATGCATGCTTTTCAAGATTTTTTTTTTCTCTACAAAGATGGGGAGTTTATTTTTTTTTTCTTTTCAAGCTTTCTTTTTTCAAAGTTTTTCTTGTAAAACCCCTTTATTATGAGTACTTCTTCATTTTGCTTCTTCTCTTTTTAACAATGAATACCAATGTTAGTTCTATTGAAGCAATCAACATTGTCATTGAGAAGGTTAAGGGGTGACAAATAGTGTTAATGTTCACCAACAATTTATTATTGTTCCATTCTTCCCACTATGACAAAACATGAGAGTTGCACAAAGATTGAGAGTAGACATGGCATTTCAATGGGTTTTTTTGTGAGGATTCTTAGCTAATGAGTGAATAAAAAATTCTAATTTCTACTTAGAAAGACATTTTTCTTTTTGAGTAATGTGTTGACAAAGATTGTTGAGATAATCACAAGTAACAAAGGTTTTGCTACATGAAGGATCACTCAAATGTGAAGGAGAGTTAGGCTAATATTGGGACTCATGTTACAGTTGTAATTATTTTCATCATCCATCAACTTCTTTTTACGAACATGAATGGCTAGTGGTTCTCATTGATGATGTTGAATAGCTAGTGGTTCTCACAGATGATGTGAAAAGTATGGGTAAAAATAACTCATTTGCTAAAGGATATAGGAGAACGAGCTTGCACGTTAGAGGTTCGTAAAGAAAGAGAGATAGATAACTATAGATAGACAACTACTCCCAAGACTTACTTATTCTATGAGAAACTAATTGAAATAAAGCCACTTAGAAAGTACTTGAAAACTTTAAAGTAGTTCAATCAATTGACCTTCGTCCATCATAAAATTTATTGAAAAATCACCATACTCGAAGAAGCATAAAGTAAGAAATTATCTATGTCAAGCTCATCTCAAGCGAAAGAAGAATATGAATGAGGAAATATTAGAGGAAGTAAGAAAAAAATGCTTAAAAAATGGAAAATCTACATAAAGAAACATATTCTTTTGAAATTGCCATTTAGCCCTTTATTTATAGGATTACGGGGCAAGAGTAAAAGCTATATAAAAAAAACAAATTCATTTAATTAAAGCGTGCAACCAATAAGTATGTAGTTAAGAAAATATAAAAATATACATGAATGATTGACACGTAGACAATTAATGGCTGAGTGGGCTGCCAAATAACGAGTGATGAGTAGCCTTTGACTAGTGTTCCTTAACTATAGTGCACCTTGGCCTTCAATGAGGGCAAATTTAATCTTCCTAGTCTCAAGGTAGATTGAGCTTGATCTAACCAAAGTATCAATAAATTATTGTAAGAACAAAAAAAAACAAAAAAAAAAAACAAAAAGGATTCCAAACCCTTTTTTATTTTAATTTCTTAATACTGTAAAATGTTCAATATTTAATATGCATATTAGTTAGCCATTTAATTAAATAGTAAATTAAAAAAAAACAAAGTATCAATAAATTATTGTTCTTTTGGAAATAAATAAATATTTTAGCTACAAAACATTAAACTTCTAAATATATAACAAAAATAGGATGCATTTTAATTTATTATTATAGCGAGAGTGCTATTTTATTTATCTATTTGATTGGTTGATCAGCTAAGCTTGTAAAATGAAAGTTGCATAAAATACAAAACTTGACATAAATTTCAGCTGGAAGTACTGGTCCCATTACACATTTCTCCATTAATGTTCAAAATAAAAGAAAATTCATTATATGCATAAAGATAGTAGGAGTGTAACAAAGTTGAGTGAATCTCGGCTTAATAAATAACTCATGAGCCAAATTTAAATAGGTCATCTTTGCTCGATTAATTTTATGTTGATTATCGACTACCTAACGCAATTCTCCAATTTTCTCGTCTAGCACTTGGGACCCAACAACAACAATGTTAGCCAAATTTAAAAGAGAAATTATTATGTGTTGAAATTAGATGCAAAACATTGTCCGTAGACTAACCAGAATATGTCACGTCAGTAGTACCGAACAAGAGGTGATGTGACACTTCTAAAATTAAGGTCGATCATAAAATAGCCCTCTCTCTTTCATAATAATTGAGTTTGCTCAAAAATCGAATCAAACTCAATTAGCAAAATTCAAGCTTGACTTCGACATATTTAGCATTTACACCCTTAAAAAGTTTTATCATCATTAATAAACATTAAAAAATACAAATTGTACCTTACTTCACATTCCTGGGTCCCATATTTCAGTCTCTAAGTGAAGCTATAGCTTCCCTACTCTATTATAGAACATATAATTGATATTAATTAATATATAAATTTGTTTTGACTCTCTTGTAATGTAGACTCCTTTACATAAAATAAATATTTTTATTCAAAAATAAGTCACATCATGAATAGTATCATTAAACCTGACTAAATTAATGATATTAGTGTTTTTTTTTTTAATTAAAAAAAGTGTCCAATCATCATATAACAAAATTAGCTCTTGATATTATATTTTTTTTTTATTTACACATTATATTTAAAGAAACTAAAGAAATGACAACATAGGTAATTGAAATGACTGTATTATTTCTGTATGTCTTTACATTGTGACATGTGGTGTATTTATACTATATTGTAGAGTTTACATGTGGCTAAGAATCATTCTTAAGTGTGTGGTTGTAATACACTTGCTTAGCTGTATTTCTTGCTCTTCTCTATTCTTCTAGATTGCGGCTGAACTCGTTCTGGTTGTGCTTAGCTGAATCTCTTGCTCTTCTCTGTTCTTCTTGATTGTGGCTGAACTCAATCTAAGTGTTAAGCTCTTCTGTTCTTGTTATCTCCTCGCAAGCTAATGGCTTCGGATGAACCTTTAGCTTGTATCGTAGAAGGTGATAGCGAGGAGTCAAAAGAGGTTTTGTGAAGATGTCTGCTATCTGATCCTGTGTGCTGATCTGTTGTAGTCGAATCATGTTCGAGTGGATCTGATGGCGTATGAAATGATGATCGATCTCGATATGCTTCGTCCGTGCGTGAAATACCGGGTTGTTGGCTAGGACTATGGTTGATGTGTTGTCACAGAAAAGCTCAGTAGGTTGAGGGTTCTGGATCTTGAAGTCTTATAGTAACTGTCGTAGCCAAATAATGTATGCTACCGCAGCTGCTAAGGCATGATACTCTGCCTCAGTTGACGATCTAGCGACGGTATGTTGTTTCTTGACACTCCATGAGATTGGTGTATGTCCAAGGAAAGAATAATACCCGGAGGTTGATTTTCTTGTGTTTGTGTCACTTGCCTAGTCTGCGTCTGAATAGATTGTATTTGTAGGGTGCCCGATATGATTGGTATGCCATAATTTAAGGTGCCTTTGATGTACCTTAGTAACCTTTTGAGAAGGTATGCATGTGTAGGTTGTGGGTTATGCATGTGTTGACAAAGGAGATTAACATGATATGCTATGTCTGGTCTTGTAATAGTGAGGTATTGCAATGATCCTGTGAGTCTTCTATATGTACAGGGATCTGTAAGAGTTGGGTCATGGGGTATGCTCTATGGCATTTTAGTGCATGAGGGATTTGCTAATGGTTTGCAGAAGTTAAGGTTTACTGTATGAAGTATGGATGTAGCGTATTGTTGTTGTGACAGAAATAGTGAATTTTCATGAGAGATAATGTTAATGCCAAGAAAGTTATTGGCATTACCTAAATGCTTCATCGAAAAATGCTTCTGCATGTTCAATATGATGTTTGAGATTAGAGATGAGTCGTTACCTGTCACTAGTATGTCGTCCACGTACGTTAATAAGTATATTTGAGATTCTTGCTGTGAAAGTGTAAGCTGTGATGGATCTGCTTTGCTCAGTTTGAATCCCATCTGTTGTAAGAATGTGAATAATGTCATGAACCATTGTTTCGACGACTGTTTGAGACCATAGATTGCCTTGTAGAGTAACAAACGTGCTCTGGGTGATCATTGTCTTCGTATCCTTTTGGTTGTTTCATATATATAGTATCTGTTAACTTTCCATGTAGAAATGCATTAGCTACGTCTAGCTGATTTACTTCCCATTTCTTATTAATTGCTATTGTGAGCAACACTCAGATGGTTGGAAATTTGGCTACTGGGCTAAATGTCTCCATATAATTAATCCCATATTCCTGTTTGTGTCCCTGAGCCATAAGTCTTGCCTTGTATCTGGCGATCGATATGTTTGAATGAAATTTTGTTTTGTATGTCCATCTACATCCAAGAATTGGAGTGTTGGATGAAGGAGGAACTAATTGTCAAGTAACCCGCTTTTGTAATGCAGAGAATTCCATGTCCATAGCTTCTCTCCAATGTTGATGTTTTGAGGCTTCCTGATATGTAACTGGATCTATATGTATTTCTTGCTGGTTTTGATTTTGGTGATTAGGTTCATTATTTGTTTGGGTTTGAGGGATCCAGTTTTGAGTTGAGTTATCATGGGATGAGTGGGTTGTTGTTGCTGGGTTCATATTGCTGGGTTGTTGGGTTGCTTTGATGATGAGGTAGTTTGGGTTGGTTGGGTGTCTTGGACAGGATTGGATGATGCTTCAGTGGAGTTATGTTGTATAGGTGCATGTGTGTTGGTAATGGATACAGTTTTATTGTTGTTGTATATTGTGGTAGTAGGAATGGTAGTGGGTACAAACAGATAAGGATTATCAGTGATAGGTATCTGAGGTTTCTGTTTGATTTAATTTTAGGCAAAGGGAAAGGTGGTTTCATGAAAAGTGACATGTCTGGAAATGATGATGTGGTTGTTTTGTGGGTTAAGGCACTTATATCCTTTGTGGGATGCAGAGTAGCCCAAAAATATACATGAAGCTGTTCTTGGTTCAAGTTTATGTCTGTTTTGTGGTGGTAACCATGAAAAATAGGTACATCCGAAAGTTTTTATGAGTGAGTAGTCTGGGAGTTTGTTGTATAGTATTTGAAATGGGGAGGTGTTATGAGTGTTGTATGAAGGGAGTCTGTTCATTAGATATGATGCAGTCAAAACTGCGTCTGGCCAGTATGAGTATGGTATACTTGCCGTGTGAAGCAATATTCTGGTTGTCTCCATAAGATGTCTGTGCTTTCTTTCGGCTATACCATTCTGTTTGGATGTATATGGGCAAGATATTTGGTGGATAATGCCATGCTTTTTCAAATAAGTTTTCAACGTGTTGTTGACATACTCCTGCCTCCATCTATGCGGAATTGTTTGAGTTTGTGCATTATTTATTTTTCAATCATGATGTGAAAATGAATGAATATATCAGACATCTTATATTTTTGCTTCATTGGGAAAATCCACATAAATCTTGAAAAATCATTTATAAGGATGAGGTAATATCTAAAGCCTTGATTAGAAGTAACAGGGGTTGGACCCCATACATATGAATGAATCAGTTCTAATGGTACATTAGAACTTGAGGCGGAAATGGGAAATTGAAGCTTATGGCCTTTAGCCTTCTTACAGGTAATGCACAAATCATCAAACGCCGGTATGTTGAGGTATTTGTTTGTTTTTGAAATAACTTTCATGGTACATGTATGAGGATGACCAAGTCTGTTATGCCATATAAGGCCAGCTTGGTCTTTATTGGTAGTATGAAAAGCAAATTGAGGAGGAGTTTTTGAAGTGGGTGGTATTGGGTATAGACCATTACAGCTTGGGCCTTGAAGCAGGATTTTGTTGGTCTTGATATCCTTGATTGTGAAACCGGAAGCATCAAAAGAAATGATGAGATTGTTGTCTTTGGTTAATTGGTAAATGGAGAGGAGATTGTAAGATAAAGAGGGAATATGTATTAGTTGGGTTAAGTGGAGCTTACTGTTGGGGGTCGGTAGTAATCCAGCTCCTGTATGAGCAATCAGAACTAAGCTACTATCTCCAATGTGTATAGCATCTAATCTGTGGTATGGGATGGGTTCGCCAATAGTTAAGTTGTTGATGTCATGTGAATCCAGATACCAATCTGGGTTGGAATTCTCAGTTGTTGCTGTGAGTGCAGTATTTATCTTCTGTGGTGGCGGGGTGTAATTTGCATTAAATCTATGCCAACATGCGTTTGCTGAGTGTCCTTTCTTATTGCATATCTAACATACAGCTATTTGTTGATTGTTTGAACGTGTATTCTGATTGGTATTGCATCCTCTGCCTCTTCTTCCTCTGCCTCTATTAGAATAGAGTGTTGTGTTCTGATCGAAGAAGGTTTGTTGTTTAGTTGCTTCAGTATTCAAGTTGATTTCCTCAGTGATTAAAAATGCATACATGTCGTCAAGGCTAATTTGATGCATCATTGTTCGGATCGTACTTTTGAAAGATTGATATGCTGGAGGTAAATCATTTATTGTATATATGATTATGTCTTCTTTGTCGATTGTTGCTCCGGCACTTGCAATCTTATCGACTAGAATTTTGATTTCATTCAAATTATTCTGACATAGATTTTTGCTGCATCAAAACATTGTGTAGCTCGTTTTTGAGCTGAATAACTCTTGATCTATTAGAAGCTTGTAGTCTTCTTTTTATTGTTGTCCAGATTTCTATTGTGGATCCCAAATGAAGAACATACGGTAGAATTGCTGGTGTGATCGTGGAACAAATTGTGGCTTCCAGGTTCTGATCAATCAAAGTCCATTCCGTGTGCTTGGGATTGACTGTGGATGATCCAACTTGTGCTTGCATAAGATGAATTGGTGTAGATGTATCTGGATCTATGAATTGAATGAATCCATTTGCTTTCAAAAGCTTAACTATTTGGGATTTCCATATGGGGTAGTTATCATTAGATAACTGGGTGGGAACAATATTTTTTATGTTTGAAATCACGAATTTCAATGATGCAGGTATGATACTGGATTCATTGGATGGATTCATGACTACATTTCCAATTTGCGAGGATGAAGATTGATCCATGAGAAAAGATTGATTTGTTTACCTCTAGCCTTGCTTTGTTTCGATGAATTGTTCTATTAGTTCTTGCATTCTTGAAGTTTCCTGCTCTGATACCATAAAGAAACTAAAGAAACGACAACATAGGTAATTGAAATGGCTGTATTATTTTTGTATGTCTTTACATTGTGACCTGTGGTGTATTTATACTATTGTGTAGAGTTTACATGTGGCTGAGAATCGTTCTCAAGTGTGTGGCTATAACACACTTGCTTAGTTATATTTTTTTCTCTTCTATGTTCTTCTTGATTGCGGCTGAACTCGTTCTGGTTGTGCTTAGCCGTATCTCTTGCTCTTCTCTGTTCTTCTTGATTTCGATCTGAGTGCTAAGCTCTTCTGTTCTTGTTAATATTATATATTTTAAATAATATAGAAAAATATTATTATTATTAATTTATAAAAATTTTAATATATTATAAACACTATGATATTATATAATTAAAGATAAATATTTAAATTTTAGAGGTAAAAACAAAAAACTACTATGTGTATGTTTTTTTCCATACCAATTGCTAAATAAAAAGTTAAAAACTACTCATTCATATCTGATAAAATTATTTAAATAAAAACATATTTGATGAGCGTAGCTGCGCTGATCCGAAAAACTTTATCAAGAACATAAGCAGTCAATCATGGACCCTGTAAATAACTACGAAACAGGGAAGGATAGCTCTCGGATTGGCCACAAATAACTCTTCAAGATTCGTGCCCTCCTCAGCCACCGAGTCGTAGCCTCCTAAGCCGCCGCAGCCGCCGCCGCCTTCATCACCATCGCCGGTGAACCAAACACGACCAGCAATAACACGACAAACTAGCATGGCCCTCGTACCGCTTCCGCCGCCGCCGCCGGAGTCAAAGTCGTCATCCGCCTGGCCGCTGCTCGCCGTCGTACGGACGCCGAATGGATGGCTCGGCCTCCGGAATCCATGCCGGATGACGTCACAAACGCAGCAAGTGCCGCCGCCTCCGCCGCCGGTGGATAAACAGAGAGCGGTGGAGCCGACAGCGCCGAGGTGGCAGGAGATGGAGACGGAGTGGAAACGGAGAAGCTCGTTGCCGTCGGCCGCGCAACGCGGATTCCGGCGGCTAGCAGCGGCCGCAGTGGCGAGGGACTTGACGGCGGCGCGATAATCTTCGAAGCGGGCGATGGTGCGCGGGGTGTTGTGGACTTTGAGGATTCTGTCGATCTTGCAGATCGTACGGTGGTTCTTTTGCCAGCTGGACTTGAAGATTATCTCCACTATGTGGCGGCCGGAGTCCTCGGGACCCAGCTCCGATACTGGCAAGTTTGATAAAAATCAGCATAGTTTTATTTATTATTCCACAATAAATAAATTTTAAAAGATTTTGAAAAATAAATATAATTAGGGATGTAAGAAATTTTTAATTTTATGTCATTTTTTGAATAATAAAGTAATAGTGATTTAAATTATTAAATTTATTTTTAGATACATGAATATAAATTTTAATTGATTTTATATATAACATATTCATCTAAAAAAATTTAATATTTTTTTTTTAAATTTATTTTAAACCAAATTTTATTTTCAAAATTTTCTTTATGATAAATCTATTTAAGAGGAGTTGAAAATTTGATCTCAATAAGCCTAAATATTAGTTTTATATATTATTTGCAAAGAGTTTTATCTACTATGATTAGGGGTGTAAATGAGTTGATTGTGTTTGAGTCACCTCTAGCTTGAGGTTGAATTTGATTAATTAATCGATTTAGAGCTCGAGCTTGACCTAAATACTACGAATTTTAGATAGCTGGCGAGTCAGCTCATTTTCATGAAAAAAGATAATGATTGCGATTGAACCAATTAATATAATGAAAATGAGCAATTAGGAAAAAATAATCACTTAATATAACAAAATTTAAAATAATTTTTAAATATTTTTAACAATTTTATTATTAAGCTCCTAATTACTATTATATTTTAATTGAATTCATATTAATATTCCTTTAAAAAAAAAAACAAACTTGTGAGTTACTTAATCAAGTAGATACTGGCTCAAGCATAGCTCATTGACTCATCGAATTTGGCTCATGAGTGACTTATTGAACAAAACTCGAGTCAATCGCAAATCAGCTTGACTTACTTACACCTCTAACTATGATCACGAAGATTAGATAAATAGAAATTTATAATGTTACCTGCATGGCGAAGGCTTTGATGAAGCTCCAAGCTATCTATCTTGTTGAACACCTCCCCGCATTGCGGACACGTGCAAAGCGTCCTCGACCGCGGACACCTCCTTCAATTACAATTCCACTCATTTAATTTAAACTACCTCATAAAAATTACTCAAAATTTTAAGGCAAATACTCCTAATTTTATCTTAACAATAAAAGCATTTAATTAAATTTAAATATTTATCTAATTAGCTTTGAAAATGTAATCTCTTTATGCTATCTATTAAATCCAGGATTTCACTAATCCTATATTAGGCATAATTAATAAAACTAATTAGTCAATTTATATACAAACCTGCAAGCCGGCTCAGCGTCAACGGCACGGCACTCGTAGCACCCGGAAAGCCGCATCAGCTGAACCCCGCCCCTCGCCGGCGCTGCGGCATGCTGCCGCCGTCGTCGATTTTGTGGGCCTGTATCGCCGGCAACGTAGGAGCTGGAGCGATGCCCACTGTCGCCACCGGAAGAGTTGTACTGATCGGTGTCAGACCGGTGGACAACGCGGACGCTGCCGTGAACCACATCGCCAAGCGCGCAGCCCGACGACCCGAACCGCAACCCAAGCCTCTGTTGTTTCCGGGCGGGGGCCGCCGAGGAAGGGTCGTGGACTTTGGTGGGGCCTGAGGTGCTCTTGCAGTTTAGAAGGTTTCGAAAGTGATCCCATGAGAGGGTGAGGGATGACGGAGGCGGCGGCGGCGGAGGCGGAGGTCTTTGCTGTTTCTTTTTTTGTTTCCGGTGGTGGTGGCCGGTGTCGGCGGAGGAGAGGAAGGAGGTGAGGGCCATGAGGAGAAGAGAGAGGAGGAGGTGGAAAAGGTGAGCAGTACTCTTAAGCTTCTCCTGCTTTAGCATTTGCTCTGTTCCTCTAACTCTGCTTTCATTGTGGCTCTGTTTGTATCTCCACCGCCAAATAGTCTTCTTCTCCGTTTTATAAGTACTCCTCCATAGGAATATTTTAAGCTAAATGAGCCGGTGGGGACGAACGGAGAGAAGGAGACATCTGTGAGAAAAATCCACCGACAAGCTTGGGAATATTGATTAATGAAAATGATTATATTTTTAAATAAAAAATCTAAATTATTAATTTTATAATTTATTAATAATTTAAAAATAATTAGAATAAAAAGTCATATAAAAATATCGTGATGTAATTTTTATTAAAAAGGACTTAAAAATCATTAAAATTGTTTTAAAATTAGTGTAATATATGAATTATTCATGCGCATGAAAGGGTGAGTTTCTCAACTTAGGATTGCATTTGTTTAGCAATGTTATACTAAGATTGCTAGTCATATGAGCCTGCATGTGAGAGGATAGCACTTGAAGAAAATAAATTTTTTATTAATATGAAACTTGAAAAAGAAGCTATATATAACTTATGCTAAACCTAAGTAACTTATTATGAAAAATAATAGAAGGTTTAATTTAATAAAATATAATCAATATATTTAGCAAATATAAAAATTACATGTTACAATATTCGTGGCAGTAGAAAGACAGAGTTTAACGTTTTAACATTGTGTGAAGATTTAACATGCACAGACACTAGAATTTCTTTATGGAAAGCTAAAAAGGTGAAAAACTCTAGTTGAAATAATTCTACTAGTTGTTGTGAGACTGAAGTTCAGCAATAATAATTCTAACTACAATAGTTGTTGGAAGGTATTGGTCGAAGGTCTGTTGTTAGATGCCGATGGTCAAAAGACTATAGTTGAGCAAAAGTGATTAAAGAATTGTAGTTGTACAATAGTGACCAAAGAATTGTTGTTGTATTCAGGCGACGGTGGCCTGTGGATTGTAATCAAGTCATGATGGTCAAAGAATTGCACTCAAATGGTAGTGATAAAAAAATAGTAGTTTAGCGACAGTGAATAGAGGTTCATTGTTGGAAGGTATTGGTCGAAGATCTGTAGTTAGATGCCGATGGTCAAAAGACTATAGTTGAGCAAAAGTCATCAAAGAATTGTAGTTGTACAATAGTTACCAAAGGACTATAGTAACGGTTGGTGGTTTGTGGTTATCAGTATGGCGACAATAGCCGAAGAGTTGTAGTCTGATGGTGGATAGCAATGGTCAGGTAGCAATGATTCATCGGTGATGGGTCGATGATGGTTCTCGAAACAGTAGTATGATGGAATTATGATATTCTTCAAGCGTCTTTTTCTACAAGCAACTGGCCACCACTATTTCGAAACCGACCACACTATTGGCACATGCTAGCCACTGGCCACCACTATTATGGAATTTTACAATACATTCATTTTACTACAAGCAAAAAAAAAAAAAACCCCACCATTTACTTTATACTCATCCAAAGAAATTCAAATGTTTCAAATACATTTTATTTTATTTACACGGTATTTCATTTTATTTTGCATTAATGACATAATATCGTGAGTAACTGTGATAGAATTAATATATTTGTTTTATTGCTGTTAACTTCATCTCATAGTCAGAGGCCTTGCATTCAAGATTATTAGTCTCCTCTATTTTCCTTTAAAAATAATCTTTAATAATAAAAGTAAAGTGGAGAGGCATCTTAGAATTTACGCAAAATGAATTAATATTTGAAGAAATAACATGTCATGGGCGAGTTATTACGTCCGGACACCCAATTCAGACGCGCCACGTCACCTGAATACACTGGGCTCCGATGTATTTTGGTGACTTGGCCCGTCTAGATTGATGTCTGGACAAATCCGAACACCGGACGTAATAATTTGTCTACGTCATGACATCCTAATATAAATCATATCATAATGAGTTTAATAATCATAATATATACTTTGAAATTAGTATAATATATTTTTATATACAATATTAATTTCAAAACAAATTCAAAATTTTGTAAATATATTCAATATAATTTAAACAAAGTATTTCTTACATTAATTTAGGTCATCCCATCAATGTGATCTAATTAAGGTTTCGTTTGGGACAGCTTTACACCACTATTTATTTTTTAAAGAAATTTTTGTACTGAAAAACAGCTTTACAAAACATTAAAAAATTCATCTCAAACGAAGCCTAAGCAAGCAAGCTTGAAGTGGAATGCATTATTAAAATGGTGTATTAATAAAGACTTTATCATTCATGATGCTTGTATTGTGCATCAAGCATTGAGCAATCTTTCAATGGAATCTAGCTTAATTGTTACTAATAATTCAAGGAATTGAATTAGTTATCAATGAAGAGAAGCTCAAAAGTCAAATATAACTATTCTTATCTTGAACTTCTCCAAAATAATAATAATAATAATGATAATAAATCTTATTTTGCAAATTTAGGCTTAGCTTCATTTTGGATAACTTTTAATCAATATTTTTGGCTATTTTTAAGAATTTTTTGTATTAGATAGCTGTTTTTTAAATCTTAGTCATAAGAAAACTATGGAACTTAGGGTTACTTTGATAAATTATATTTAATAATATATTATAAAAAATAAGGGATGAGACATTTTGTGATATTTGAAGTAGATGTTTATCTCTAACTACATAAAATTAAATGATGACTTTGATAGATTGATAGAGTTTCATTAATTTTCAAAACATATTTCCTACTTCAAGCAAGCAAATAATCTTTTGGAAACAATACATTAGTTAAATATATTCAAAATAGCAATAATAAATGAACAAGCTAGACAATGTGAGACTAATCACATTGCTTGGGAAAAGTGAAAGAAAGTCATATAAAAAAGGTTAAGCTTTTAATGTATACTAATGATCATCAAATCATAAAATTAAAGAGATGCCTATGCAATATTACACAAATGCGCTTGAATTAATTAATTATGAGGATGTCTTCTTCATGGCTAAAATACTCTTGAATTAAGCAAAAAAAAAAAAAAGCATAATTAGGACTTTTTTTAGGCTAAGGAGTACTCTTACAAACGTGAAGCATAATGACATTTGTTTAACGGTTTTTTATTGCTTCTTAAAATAGCTTTTAATACAAATATTTCTGTTTTAAGAAGCAGTAAGAAAATCGTCCCAAATGAACTCTAAGATTTAGGCTTTGTTTGGGATGACTTTTTTGTTGCTTCTTGAAGTAGTTTTTTAGTATAAAAATTAATTGTTTGTACTAAAAATTTGTTTCAAAAAGCATTAAGAAAACTGTCCCAAACGAATCTTATACTGCAACACAACAGACCAAGATTAGCTGCCAAGTCTCCATTCCATTATATAAAACAAGTTGATTAACAGTTATTTACTTCCAAGGTTTTTCCTTCTAATATCTATAAACCAAAAATAGTAACATAACATATCATCTATTGAAAAACAGCCTATTCAATTTGGCATTTATCATAAAGAACAATTGTTATAATCATAATAATACTCCTTATGATCATTCTCTATCTGCTTTGATCATTCTCTATCTTAGTTACTAATTATAATCACAATAGTTGGTTTTGTCGGGCTATGATGTGGTTTGCGCTCGCTTTTTCGTCGACTTGGCTCGTGGCAACCTTTGGTGGTCATCTTTTGTTCGGTTGGGTTGGCTGCTTCGCGTTTCACGTCATCAAATTGGATGGTTTGAGCTTCTCTTTCGAAAAGCTGGATGCCTCGGCCAATTACTGAGCCCTTAAGATTGAATTCCGCTTCTATTTTCTTTTGTTTCATGTAATTTTTGCTTCTTTGATTCGTGCAACCTTTTTTGGTATTTAATGAAATACTTTGTTTGTGTAAAAAATATATATATGATCATTCTTTATCTGCCACTTCTCTATACAATAATTGTCTGAGTTCATCAATCTGTCCTCAAAAGACATCTATGTGCCAATAAAACTGAAAAGAGTTGACATATACTAATAATATAATATTACTCAGTAGACAGCAAGAAACCAAATAACCATTAATCAAATAGGTATCTAAGCCTAATGTTCTCTTCCCAAAGAACTAAACATTTCAGCAAATGTTCAGAGACCTACTTCTCAACTAATACTGAAATTAAATTGATTTCCATTATCAGATTCAGTAACTCAGACATTATTAAACTGAATAATAATGATAATGAGTTCATCAATTATGATAATGAGGCAGGCCAACTAATTATAAGGTATCAAATGCATTATAATAATCTATCTTTATAAGCACATAAGATTAAACAATATAATCTACTGCAAATCTCACTTACTCCTCACATATATGATAGATTATCAAAGCATGGAGAGAGTACTCAGAGAGGCAGTGAACTGCTTCCCTTTGTCTCTGCTGTATAGTTTAGATGCTCCCTATGATTTGATAAAGTTTTAGGTCATTAGGTAGAACTAATAATGGTTCACTGCTGATATTATATTACAAATAAATAGTTCTACCTATTGATATTGTCTGTAGCACTAATCTCAACGTAAATCCAACAGGAATGAAGCCCATTTGAATGTAATTTATATTTAAATATATTTAACGCAAATTTTTTTGTCCTATAATTACTTTTTTTTTTTTTTTTTTTGAAAAATATTGTTGTCAATCTTTAGAGAAATTATTAGATGCAAACTATATACATAACTATACATGAAGATTGGAGTCTGTAGTTGTATATAGAGTATATAGCAATACATGATTGTGGAGTTAAAAAAAAGAAATATATAATGAGTACATAATATAGTAAATATTCACATATAAAATTATCATATGCTCTCCACCCTAAATAATTTCACTGATTTCTAACAATCTAAACATGAGAGAATCAGAAATGAATGTAATTAAGGGTAAATGGGAGATGTGGTTTTACAAGTAAGAGAAAATTCATGCATTTTCAAAATCGGGTTTGGGTCGAACCCGATATTGATCCGCTACTATTTGACACAACCCGAACCCGTACCCAACCTACTTCTGCAGACGAGTCAGAAATTTCAACCCGGACCGACCCATCGTCGTGCAGAACTACGCACACCTGCATGAGTGCAAGTAGCAAGCCGCGCGGCCACGCTAGACTTCAGGTTTGGCACTTCGGCCATTCGGGCTAGGCCACTATGCTTGTGTGCAATGGTGTGCCCGTGTGAGTGAAGGTTTAGATGTGGGAGACGACGGATGCATGAATGTGCTACTTCGACCGTTGCAGCATGCGAGCAGGAGTATAGGAGCATGACTGTGCATGAGTAGGAAGATTCGGGTCAGATCCATGTCAACTTCGGGTTAACATGTTGACTCATACCATACCCAATTTTTTAAAACATGTTAAAATTTAGAATTCAAATCTGACCCATTTATCAAACGGATTGACTCTAACCCAAAATTTTCGGGTCGTGTCAAATATTAACACCACATTTGTATTGGTGCTATCATAGTTGCTTGATGGAAGGAGTTATATAAAATTGAAATATTTTATATTAAAGTATTCAGAAGATAAGGATTGCAATGCATGCAGACCAGCTTCACATTTTCCTGTTGAATTTTGAAGATTAATAATCAATATTTACATATTCAATTTTGATTTTCTTAGCGATAGTTCAAAGTTGATGTGAAAATAGTTAACTTCAACCTTTTGTATACTAAGCGGTTGTTTAATTTTTTAAAAATATATATTTATATTATCCATAACCGCTTTTAAAAAGGTTCATCACATCAACTTCCCAATCACCTTTAAAAAAAAACACTACAAACATCCTAAAAAAATCCTTAAATCACCCAATAAATAAAAAACCAGAAGACTAGCTGGAATTAATAATAATTTGTGTTCAAATTTAAGTCAACTGGATTGACATGTGCTGATGTAGTGTAGCAGGTGTGCATGATTTGCTATAAAATAAATATTAGACATACAAATAGCAGGTGAAGCTGATGGATAATCTAAGATATTGAGGTAGTTTACACAAAAAAAAGGCTATCGCAGTATAATTATTGAGTTTTTTTGGCGGTTATAACCATCACTAATTTCTTTGCAGCGGCCGCTGTGATTGCTATGTGCTGCAACGACATTCCGAAGTGATTTAAGGACCGACAAAATAGATTGGACAAAGTATCATATTTAGCAACGGTTATAACATATGTTTATTTGTTAATAAAGAAAATAAACCTTACTACTACAAAATCCATGAGATATTTTCAAGTACAGCAGGTTCATCTAATGTGGTAAGTTTTAACTGGATACCGAAACTGAAGCAGACAGTAGTACTCTAGTTTATGAAGCAGAAAGAACTTGGCAGCAAGTGTCAGCTACCTATGCTATTATTTTTATCTTAACTTGCATGCTATATATTTTATTTCTACTGACATTAAATGATATAGTATATTGCCTCATTCAAGTTTCTGGTGAACAACATCTATCCTTTCGTATCTACCTGTTTATATATTTTTTGGATCTAAAATTTAGTTAAAATTAATGGATCCAAAAATCTTTTGGAGAAAAAATAAAAATAGTTGAAGGATATTTGAGACTACTAGACAAGCAAAGGTGTAAGAAGGGTCTAAGGATTGGATTTGATCTCTTAGGTTTCAACTGGGACAAAATTCTTATAGATTTCTAAAACAGTTTTTTTTTTTTAAACAGTGAAAAAATAATGACTAAAAATTGACCTAAACGAAATCTTAATCTCTCAAATGAATTGCTAGGAAGAATTTAGTTGAATCCTAATGGAAAAGAACAAGCTGAATCAAGAGAAGTACACAAAATTGTTTGTGTGCGTGAAGGCAAATTATTGCATCCGGTCACCTGACATGCGGACATCCAATGCGGACACGCCACCTCACCCGGATGCACTGGGACCCGGTATTTTTGAGTGACGTGGCCCGTTTTTATTGTTGTCTGGAGAGAGAGAGAGAGAGAGAGAGAGAGAGAGAGAGAGAGAGAGAGAGAGAGAGAGAGAGAGAGACCACGGGGGTCTAAGATTGTGTAGGCAATTTTGTCATTCTCATGTTTGGGCTTGACATTTGATGCGAAAGACATGATCAATGCTACAATGTGAGCCAAATTGGAGTTGGCTCATTGTTAGGATAACCAAACATATGCCGGTTATGTAACAATTTGGTAGTCATCTCTATTGCATAGAAGAGAAATGGGAGAGTTTTTTGGGTGAATACTTCGAGTGAGTGTCACCAATCAATTGCTTGTCGACTATCCCTCAATAGGTATAATTTATGGATGTTAATTAGACGAGTTAGATAGCTAAATGTTTAGGACCAAGTATGTCAGAATATATTTTTCTATGGAGACTGGTGTCTTGAATGTTAGACAACTCTTTAAGGGTGCTTACAAATTTAGCTTGGTTTGAGTTAGTTCAACACTCATTGGTTGCTAAGACTCAGTTTCAGTCCACATTTTGAGTTAGTTCTCTCTATGGGCTCCGAAAATTTGCTCCCCGGCCTCCCCTCTGCTTTCGGGGGTGAGGAGTTTTAACGGATTATGTTTCGAGGTAAATTTTCAAAAGGCAAATTGGGTTTGAAATAAGACACTGCCTAGAGATTTTGCCCTCATTTTGCGAGGACTTTATGATCTTAGTTCTTGCTACCTATAGGCGCAAGCCCTTATAGTTAATTACCCCTCTCGATCACGAGAGAGAACTTTCGATTAAGGCTAGTCATCAAACAGACATGTAGAAATACATGGTATTTGGCGTATAGTAGCAACATTGATTTGGTATTTGAGAATTTGATATTTAAAATTGAAAATTTCATCATCTTGCACTAAAAGTGGATGATGGGGGACTAATGATGAGCACGGTTAAGATCTCATGGTTCCGTCATCCCAGGCCATCATGATCCCTAGTCTACTTAGTCAGAGGAGGTAGTCGACCCAACCTGACAGCAGGATTATTGTCGACAGCCATGGGTTGTAGCGTCCAAGGCTACCTTATAGATTTGGGGTGGATATTTGTATAAGGGGGCAAATTTGAATCCACCTTAGCTAACAGAGGGTTTCGTGCCCTATCAATCATGTCCTAATGATTCATATCTCAAAGATTTAATGTCATTGAGAGCATACGGGCTCTAATCATGACCATAATTTAACAGTGTCATTTGACAACAAATCACCCGTTTCAAAGGGCCCCGGTCATAACCGTTTACATGCAGTGCCTTTTAGCGGCAAAAACATTGATGTGGTGCCATTTGGCGGTGAAACTATCCGTTAGAGGACATGTGCCACATCCTTACTTGCAAAAGACAGATTGAAAATAAATCCTAGGGATATTCTCTGTAATATCTCTCGTTCCCTTACTGTTCCTCTCTGATTTGGATTTTCCTCCCAGAATCGGCCAGGACGATGTTGAGATCGTCCAGGCCGATCAGTGTATTGAAAACAGCTGATTTCTGGAGTGTTCTGGAATGATTTCTGGACAGGATCGTCCAGGACGATATTGAGATCGTCCGGGACGATCGGCACTGTTCACAATACCGTCCTGATCATCGCCCTGGGAATGGTCCAGGACGATCAGAATTTGGTCTGATCGTCCCGGGACGATCGGGCGATCGGCCAGGCCGATATGAGTATGATATAAGGAAATGAGCTCGTTTTGAGGAGAGAGAAAAGATTTTTATAAAATCAGAAATATCTGAGGAGAGAAAGAGAAAAGGAAAAAGAGAAAAGTTGATTTTCGGAGACCGCGGAGCGCTTTTCGTCCGACGCTGCTGTTGGGAAAAGTGAAGATCTCGTGGTAAGGACTCCGAACCCTGTTTCTGTTTTCAAAGATGTTGTGTTTTGACCGAGTTGGGATCTGTTTTGTGTTTTCGTAGTCGACTTTTCGACATGGTTTTGATCTGACACAACTTTCACCGCACAACTTCTGATATGTTATAGATATGATTATTGTACACGATTTGACTGTATTCTACGAAGATTTTACCGGTCGGAATTGATTCTACGTGATTTTAATCGAATAGAAAATAATCGGGACGTGATTTGATTTGGTTTCTATAGGATAATAGTCTTGTATTGATGTTATAGATATTCTACTGTAATTTGGAAGAATTTGGATATTGTATCTTTTTGCAGGATTTTTGTGTAAATTTGACCGACTACCGTTACGCTGCCCGATTTTCGTATGATTTCTGAATTGTATGGAATTGATAGATTGAATTGATATGAATATGATTATTGATATGACTGCTTTAATATTGACTATTGAATTGCTTATTGATTGAATTGACTATTGATACTGATCGCAAGTGGAACCTGGTTGAACATTGGTTGGAGATTGATATTGATACCTGTACAGGATGGTGGGCCGACGGGCTTTCCTTTAAACATTGATTATTGATTATTGAAGGGAGACATAAGGAGTTTATTGATATGCCGACGGGCGAAAAGAGTGACGACTCTTATTGATTGAACCAATGTAACTTGATATCTACAACAGCAATATGGATTCTACAACAGCAACATAGCCAGTAGATTGTACTTGTTCAGTATATAGTAATGAATTGCATGTTTACTGTATTGATTTACGGATCTATTTCTTTATCGATTTCTGCTCTATTGATTTGATCGGATTTACTGTATCGTATAGATTTCATTGATTTCATCGATTGATTACCGAGCATTGACTACTGAGCATTGATATGGACATAGATAGATATAGATTTTTGCATTGATAGCATGGACATCGTATAGATTCATTGTATTGCTGCCTATAGATTTTATAGATTCACTGTTGCTATTGTTCTACACCGTATTGAATGTTTCATAGATTCCTTGTCTCGTATCGCTTTTCTCATTTGACTTCATTGATTAGATCGTATTGATTTGACCGTATTGATTTGATTGACGGATATTGATTGAGTTGATTTATCGTATTGCCTGCCGCTGTATTGACTGGTTTTATTGACTATTGATTTCCGCTGCATAGACTCATTGACCATTGACTGATTCGGATTGATAGATTGACATGCATATTGATAGCATTGCCGTGCTTTGATTTCAGTTATAGGTATTAGGTGACCTGCTGGGCTTTGTAAAGCTCATTATATGTGGTTGATATTTTCAGGTCAGGGCTCGGGAGCAGGAGATAGGAGTTGATTCTGATTGATAGGTTTTAGTTCTTTTGATCGATAGATGATTCTTTTGTACTCAGGACAGGATAGATTTCTCTACTTGCATTGATAGTGTAGTTCCTGAGTATTGTACATGTTGTTTTGTGTTATGAATCGATTGAGATATTGATGTTTTAAATTTTATAGATGTTTGATAGATTGCTTACTGAAGGTTTTTAGATAACTCTGGTAAATTGTTTGGCTATTGATCGACATTCTTTCCAAGTTAGATCTCGGGGCGTCACAAGTTGGTATCAGAGCAGTGTTATTGGAAGAATAGATTGTTACCAGAGTTGTAGGATTGGATAGAGAGTCGGGTAGATTGGGTAGCTGTAAGAGCTTCATTGGCATACATCGTTGCATGTGTGTATCATTTGTTCTGAATTGTGCAGGTGAAAAGATATGGATCCTCCGGCAGAATCCAGTGTACCAAATGAGCAACACAGCGCAGCTCCAGTACCTTCAGAGAATATGATGCAGTTGGCTACTGCGATTGCACATGTTATGGGGGATGCTCAGAGCAAGATGAGTGGGAGCAAAGAGGAAGAGGTAGACAGACACTTACAGATGTTTCATAAGCTGAAGCCTCCGTTGTTCAAAGGGGCTGTAGAACCACAGGCTGCTGAGGATTGGATCATGAGGGTGGAAAAGATTTTTGACAGCATGCAGTGTCCGGGGAATAGAAAAGTACCATTGGCAGTATTCATGTTGGAGAGTGAGGCAGAGAGATGGTGGATTGGACAGCAGAGAGAGAAGTTTCAGGGGAAGACCAATGCTGAGATCACCTGGGATGAGTTCACTGCAGTATTCAGGATGTGGTTTGTACCACCGTCAGCTCAGCGACAGATGCAGGAAGCTTTTATGAGATTGGAGCAAGGCCGCAAGTCAGTGATGCAGTACGAGGCCGAGTTTACTGCACTTGCGAGGTACGCTGCTCACTTGATTCCTACTCCTGAAGACAAGTGTTACAGATTTCTGCACGGATTGAACAGAGAACTGAGACATCCACTAGTACCTTTTCGGATCCACGAGTTTTCTGAGTTAGTGGAGCGAGCCCGATTGATAGAGATCGATTTGGCGACACCAGTATCGAGGTACGATGATACCAGGAGGAGGAGAGATGAGGTACGACGAGATGATTCTGGTAGAGACAGAGATAGAGAGAAGAGAAGCAGGTATGAGGGTTCAAAGGGATCTGCATCGGGATCTGCGTCACGATCAGCATCGATAGTATCATCTGGTGGTTCTGGCACGTGCATTCACTGTGGTAGACGACATGCAGGTCAGTGCTACCTATTGACGGGTCAGTGTTTTCACTGTGGACAGCAAGGACACAGAGCAGCAGATTGTCCTCAGAAAGGACTGGGTGGAAGGACTGGTTCTGGCACAGGTACAGGACAGCAGAGGACTGTTGGCTCGAGAGCCTATAGTGAGAGATCAGGGAACAGGATGGATGATAGAGCTGTCAGAGATCGGAGGGAGACAGTTGCGCCACGACCTCCTGCACTTCCTCCAGTGGTGCCACGCATCTACAGTCTACAGAGTTTACAGCATCGTGAGGATCAGCAACGACCAGAAGGTTCTACTGGTAAGATTGATTTGACTAACCAATTGATATTGACATATGAACATTACATATTGACATTTGATTGATTGCATTGTGTGTTCTGTATGGATTTCGACAAGTTTTGATTTGGATTTGGATTTCGATCGAATCGTTTTGCATTGTTTGTTTTGCTTCGTACCTGTAGGGAAATGTCGGGACGACATTTTCTAAGGTGGGGAGATTGTAATATCTCTCGTTCCCTTACTGTTCCTCTCTGATTTGGATTTTCCTCCCAGAATCGGCCAGGACGATGTTGAGATCGTCCAGGCCGATCAGTGTATTGAAAACAGCTGATTTCTGGAGTGTTCTGGAATGATTTCTGGACAGGATCGTCCAGGACGATATTGAGATCGTCCGGGACGATCGGCACTGTTCACAATACCGTCCTGATCATCGCCCTGGGAATGGTCCAGGACGATCAGAATTTGGTCTGATCGTCCCGGGACGATCGGGCGATCGGCCAGGCCGATATGAGTATGATATAAGGAAATGAGCTCGTTTTGAGGAGAGAGAAAAGATTTTTATAAAATCAGAAATATCTGAGGAGAGAGAAAGAGAAAAGGAAAAAGAGAAAAGTTGATTTTCGGAGACCGCGGAGCGCTTTTCGTCCGACGCTGCTGTTGGGAAAAGTGAAGATCTCGTGGTAAGGACTCCGAACCCTGTTTCTGTTTTCAAAGATGTTGTGTTTAAACCGAGTTGGGATCTGTTTTGTGTTTTCGTAGTCGACTTTTCGACATGGTTTTGATCTGACACAACTTTCACCGCACAACTTCTGATATGTTATAGATATGATTATTGTACACGATTTGACTGTATTCTACGAAGATTTTACCGGTCGGAATTGATTCTACGTGATTTTAATCGAATAGAAAATAATCGGGACGTGATTTGATTTGGTTTCTATAGGATAATAGTCTTGTATTGATGTTATAGATATTCTACTGTAATTTGGAAGAATTTGGATATTGTATCTTTTTGCAGGATTTTTGTGTAAATTTGACCGACTACCGTTACGCTGCCCGATTTTCGTATGATTTCTGAATTGTATGGAATTGATAGATTGAATTGATATGAATATGATTATTGATATGACTGCTTTAATATTGACTATTGAATTGCTTATTGATTGAATTGACTATTGATACTGATCGCAAGTGGAACCTGGTTGAACATTGGTTGGAGATTGATATTGATACCTGTACAGGATGGTGGGCCGACGGGCTTTCCTTTAAACATTGATTATTGATTATTGAAGGGAGACATAAGGAGTTTATTGATATGCCGACGGGCGAAAAGAGTGACGACTCTTATTGATTGAACCAATGTAACTTGATATCTACAACAGCAATATGGATTCTACAACAGCAACATAGCCAGTAGATTGTACTTGTTCAGTATATAGTAATGAATTGCATGTTTACTGTATTGATTTACGGATCTATTTCTTTATCGATTTCTGCTCTATTGATTTGATCGGATTTACTGTATCGTATAGATTTCATTGATTTCATCGATTGATTACCGAGCATTGACTACTGAGCATTGATATGGACATAGATAGATATAGATTTTTGCATTGATAGCATGGACATCGTATAGATTCATTGTATTGCTGCCTATAGATTTTATAGATTCACTGTTGCTATTGTTCTACACCGTATTGAATGTTTCATAGATTCCTTGTCTCGTATCGCTTTTCTCATTTGACTTCATTGATTAGATCGTATTGATTTGACCGTATTGATTTGATTGACGGATATTGATTGAGTTGATTTATCGTATTGTCTGCCGCTGCATTGACTGGTTTTATTGACTATTGATTTCCGCTGCATAGACTCATTGACCATTGACTGATTCGGATTGATAGATTGACATGCATATTGATAGCATTGCCGTGCTTTGATTTCAGTTATAGGTATTAGGTGACCTGCTGGGCTTTGTAAAGCTCATTATATGTGGTTGATATTTTCAGGTCAGGGCTCGGGAGCAGGAGATAGGAGTTGATTCTGATTGACAGGTTTTAGTTCTTTTGATCGATAGATGATTCTTTTGTACTCAGGACAGGATAGATTTCTCTACTTGCATTGATAGTGTAGTTCCTGAGTATTGTACATGTTGTTTTGTGTTATGAATCGACTGAGATATTGATGTTTTAAATTTTATAGATGTTTGATAGATTGCTTACTGAAGGTTTTTAGATAACTCTGGTAAATTGTTTGGCTATTGATCGACATTCTTTCCAAGTTAGATCTCGGGGCGTCACATTCTCGACTAGACATTAGCTCTTTGTGAGCTAATGTGATTTTTAATATTTGTCCACCTCGGTAAACTGTTGCGGAGGGTGGACTTATTTGTGCTTTAAGTGTTTGACAATTTATTTTAATTTTAAATATCTTGGTCTTGAATAATTATTTGGAATTTTGGATTTCATGAGCATTTGGGGTATTTTAAATGCTTGTGGTCTTGAATGATTATTTGGTTGAGATTTTTCTATCAACACGACTATTGTCGGGGTGTTCATTAGTTGTTATATTTTTTGTTAATTGAACCCTGACAACTATGTTTACTTGTGGACGAAAGATCAGGTTAGAACCTAAATTCATTTCTTAACCCGTACGACATTTTCAGACGTCACATGTATACCTATAACACGCTCGTCGGGGCCCACGCGAGTATAGGTCATTAGAAGCATTTCGCCAGATGAATTCATGTGTGCGCATAATACGATTTTTTAAATGCAATTGTAGTGTCAAATAACATACTTGAGTAAAATCCTCTGCATATTATAAATACACGCAGAAGGTCATTTTAATATAAAACATCGATGTCAGATGACATGCACGTATTCTGTAAGTTATGACACGTGCATATGCAACATATTAATATATAAATGCAATGCATTTGCTAGATCTCGCAATGCTGGATAATATGTTTAGATGACTTATTATGCATGTTCATTGTCTGTATGAGGGCATTTTTTAAATATTTGCATGTAGTGCAAAGAGGTGTTTTGTATTTTTAAATGTAGCCGATTGTACAGGTGACTATTGTTGTGAAATATGTAGAATTTTTATTGTGGGCTTTATTGACGCTTTATGTCTTCTTGTATGAAAGTTACAGACTCAGTGGCATGGCATTATGCTCCAGCGAACCATGATTTTTACTACTAATTATCTGTTTTTTCTTACAAGTGAATCGTAACGTTATCACCCGACATAGCCATAAGGTACTTGATTATTCTAATGTAAGCTCCTTTTTTTCATTCTTTTGGAAATATGATCTACAAGTTATATAGTCCTTGCTTAGACTAGATGAGGACATCCAAACGACATAATGTCATTTTGTGATAGATGAGGTTCTCATCTGATGAGATCAAAGGCTTGGCTAGTGCATCGTTAGATTCCCTATCTAAATGGATGTATCAGAGTGCATGAAGATCTTCAGTATCTTGATGAAATCCTAGTGTTTGATACACACGTGAGACATGGAAGCCTCTTCTGTAGCTCCATAATAGTATAATTGAGGAGTCCATTCTATATATTTATGATACATATGTAAGACACTGAGTTGAGGAATTGGATCTCTATGTCTTAGCCCAAATAGCACATCATATTTTTGGAAAGCCTCAATATTTCTGAAGAGATGGTAGAATGAGACTTTTTTCTTCAAGTACTCATTCTTTGATTCTATAGAATCATTCATAAAATCATTCAATTTCGCGTCATAGTGGAATCTTCCTTTGATAATGTATCAACAAAATTCTTTCGTGCATCGAATTGCCTTTATACCTAACATACTCACAACATCTTAATCATCATTGTTTGTGGACATTTGCAGGGAATATTATTATTTGCGAGCAAATATTGTGTGTTAGCATGCTAATATAGGCTACCAGATGAACTGCATTTATCATTGGGTTCTCCTTGTATGTGGACTAGCGAGTTGCTGCATTTGCTAGCATGTCTTCCAATATTACTGGGAACTGCCACATGCATCTGCCAGGTAGATGTCATTAGTAGTAGGGAGATTGTTATATTCGTTACATATTGTCCATCTTTGCTTGCAGGGGATCTACCATACTTGCAACACATCCATCACCGCTTCTTGTAGGTGTCCGTAGAGAGCATTGTTGTTTGCAGGTGAGTTAGTGTACTCGTCTGTAGGAGTGTCAATATTGGACCCGACCCAAAATCCCAACCCGAATCTGACCTAAAAATTGTGTTTATGTTGACCCGAAGCGGGCCGGGTTTGGGTCCGGAAAAATCGACCCGTTTGAAGTCAGGTTCGGGTTGACCTGTGAACCCGGTAATGACCCGAAATGACCCGGAATTACACATAAATCCATATGCCTGAAATGACTCAGCCCTGACTGCCCCGCGCCCGCCTGCCTACCTGCCCACCATCCCGCCTACCCGGCCGCGTTGTGTCGCTTCCCAAGGCCAACGTCGCGTCACAACCAGCTTCAGCTTCGCGTCCCACGTCAGTTGCAGGCGTCAGTTCCGCATCGCGCACTCGCGCGCATCCCGTGTCAATTCCGCGTCGCGCATCTCGCTTCCGTCGACTTTTGTTGCCGCTGGTCAGTTCCGTGTCAGTTGCCATGTCTGCGGGTCGGGTCAGATTGACCTGAACCCGAAGCGGGTCGGGTTCGGGTCCAGAAAATCGTCCCGTTTACAAAAATAGGTCGGGTCAACCTAAACCCGAATAGTGCCAGGTCAATTTTGGGTTTGACCCGAACTCGACTCGTGACCCGAAATTGACACCCCTACTCATTTGCAAGAAGCTTATGCATACGCTAGATGCTTAATTATCATTGCATGTAAGGGCATCTTCACAATCATTACACATGTAGTGTGCTCATCTGCATGTTATTGTTGACTACTAGTGACATGCATTTATTATTGATTTCCCTACACTTGTTGCTTAGTAGCATATATCGGATGCAACGAATCTCTTACAATAGCTTGTAGGTATTTGCACATGTTGCATGTTATTTGTCATCACCCATAAGTGGACTACTATAACTTAATCATTCTACTATAGTTACTTATAATTGTTGTATGTGCTTGTGTCCATGGGGGATCTGTTGTACTCATGATATATACACTATTGTTATCCACAAATATCATATCAGTCGTCATTGCTCATAAAGAAATGGTGCCATTCATCTACAAGTGAACTAACACTAACATTGCTTGTAGAGATATTGCATCATTCATTGTTGGTTGTTCGTCTTTCACTCATATATTGCAACCATCGTGCATTTTCCACAAACATGAGATTTGTACATCAATTAATCATCATTTATGGGTGATTATTTGTTCACATGTCCCTTGTACTTTGTTGGGGTATCGAAGTTGTCGATTGCATAGACATCCTAATGTTTGTTGCATGCTGCATGTATTTACATCATATCCACTCTCATCATTCACAGGTGGCCTGGTGTACTTATTTATAGTGACAGGTTGTATACAAGCTATTAATGTTAACTACGAGGCATTATTACATTTAGTGCATATTGTCTTTATGTGAGTTGTTGCATGTATGGTAGGTCTTCCGTTATTGCTTGTAAACGACACTATTTTGATATACAGGCGAATTATTGCTTGAATTAAGCCTTTCATTGATGCACGTGGGAGGCACCAATGCATTCTACAACCGACTGTTGTTGCTTGCAAGTATAGTGCATTCAACAGCACGGGGCCTCTTGTAGGAGTATGTGGCGTTTATCATGCATTCATCAACATCATTTGTTGTGTCTCGTATATTCACAGGTGTTGATGATTGATGTTTATTTGTAATTGTTTAGATGTTGTAGATTGATTATCATTCATTGTCTGTGTGCATCGAGGTTTTATTCATCATGAGTCTCCTGCTATTTATTCACGCATATTTGCTTGAATGACTGGAATCGCATTTTAGGATTTGTATTCTTAAGTTTATTGTGCATTTCAAAAATTAGGATTTTGTTCCCTGTTGTTTAACTTGAATTAGGTCCCCTGCTATTCATTCAATTTTTTGTGCATTCTCACTCTAAATTTTGACAGCATCCCGTCATAGCCCCCGTTTGGGAGAAATTTGGAGAGTCATAGCTTTCTCTCCACGTCAAAAAAGACGTGCACGGTCAGTGTTTTAAGACATCGCGACCATATACTTCAATTCCACCACACCAAGAAAGGCGTGCATAGGTCTTCATGAGTACCTGTTTGAAAATGCTCAATTATTTCTTCACTGGTACTGAGGTGTGTATGGGTACTTAAACTTTACCCTGCCATGCTAAGGAAAGCGCACACGGGAATTACATGTCTTGTCGCAAGCACTGTAGCGATTTTCCTCCTACCATGTTAAGAAAAGTACGGATGGGTGGTTGCTTGCCACGCTGTAAGCATCGAGGACATGGTTTGAAATTTTATACCTGCGCAAGGGTTGATAATTATGTTGTCAGTTGGGTTGTGTTGGAACTACGACGACAATGATATTGATGTCAAAAACTTGGTCGAGGTTGAGGTCAATGTCAGTGATGCACGAGGCTCGAAGCACATTTCTTTTCTCTTTTATTTAATTAATTATAATTAATCATTATTAATAATAATTGATTATAATTATTTAATAATTAATTATAATTAATGATAATGAATCATAATTAATAGTTATTAATTATAATTAACTTTGATGAAAAAAGGATTTATACATGATTGTTTGGATACATAAATTATGTAGGATTTGAACAGGATTTATGCAAAATTTGAACAGGATTTAAGGAACTGTTAAATCTCACAACTAGTTAAATCCTCAATCTCCCCATTCAGCTCGACAAATTTACGGGATTTGGCTAAAGAAGCGGACAAAAGGGAGGAGGATGACTACCTCAATAATGAGCAAGCTCCAATCATGGCTTCCAATCCAACATGAGAGAGCGTCGCCGAAGGAGGTCGATATGTGTGGGTCGCCGGGAGCAATGCTTTGGCACAATAAAGGAGGTAGGGAAATGGGAGGTTGAGGCTTGAGGCAAGTTAAGGACGGAGGTGGTCGTGCGAGATGGATAAGGAAGAGGAAGCTTAGGCTGTTTGAGGTGAACAAGTTAAAGCTATGGGAGGAAGAATGTGAGTAGAAGAAGAAAATAGCCGGCAGCCTCCTTTGATCTCGTTTTAACGCAAGTATACGACCAAGATCGAGGCGTCGTGCGAAGGCGAGAGGTGTCGACGTGCGCAAGATGGCGTAGGACATCCGAATCGAGAGATCTGCGTGATTTCATGGACGATTGCGACATGCAGAGGAGAATGGAGTCAAACTGGTATACAATTTGAGCGGGTTTTTTTCGTTTCGTATTCTGTATACAGGTTAACAAATGTCCTCCAACAAATGTGGTATACATCTAGAGCGAACCACATTTGTTGCATGCTAATTGACCCTGTGAATGTCTAGATATTTGTTCTAGATGTCACACCGATGGTTTCCTCTAGCGAATTTCTTAGAGTTTACTTGGATGTCACGTTGAGGCTTTCATTTAGCAAATCTCGAAGAACTTGTTTGGATGTCACGCTAGTTATCTTCGTGAATTTTTATAAGTTGATGTTAGTAGATTTCAATATCTATTTTCCATTCCACCACCGTCACTTTAGCTTCTAGCCCATTCAATATGGCTCATTGTCTTTCTCTGTCATAATTATATAGGGATGTAATATTTCTGCTGTATAATTGTCGGTGTTGTTCAAAATTTACCCGAGCTTTGTAGATTCATCAGTTAGCGAGACTTTGCTGCCTCAATTTACTGATTGTATCTTGCCCAGCATGTACTTTATGATGATTATACATTTAGTTTACTGAGGATCTTTCATTCTTCCCTCCTTCAGCTGCATTTTATATAGAAATTTTAAATATTTATTTGGGGGTCTCGGCACGTGGTGTGATGCCTACTCAAATAAATATTTAAAATGCTCTCAGTCTTTAGGCACACTTGTAGATGACATTCAAGGTACTCTTTTTACAGCTTTAGTTTCAATTTTTAGATTTTGGTTCCTTATGCTATGTGCTTTGTGCAACGCACTTAATGGAGGATGACATGATTTGTGTTTACTAACTTGTCAGGAGATTTACATACCATCTGGCCTTTGCTTTAGCTTTGACCTAAGCTCTTTAGGCTTTATATTTGGTTGATGGAGGGAGATCATCGATCTAAAGCTTTGCGCATAATGAGCCTTTTTATGAAAAAAATCCTATTGTTTCAGCCCAGGGCTTTATATGAACTTTGGGATTATTTCTTTGGTCTTTTACTTTATGCTTTGGTGAACCTTTGGAGCCATGGCGCATATCGCACGGCGCGGCGCGCATCATTTTGAACATGTCGTAAACTATATAAGAATTATAAAATAATAAGCAAGAATATGAAATAATATTATCCAACATGGCGCAAACTTTATATTTCACAATAATTTTGTTCCAGAGACAAGAATTCACATTTAAAGTTCTCACCCCTTCCTCCTCTCCTATAGAGTCCAATGTCTCTTAATCAAAGCATGCGCTCATGAAGAAAACTTATACAAAGCATGCACTTTTGTAGGGGGTCAAGGGGCAGCACCTGCCCCAGAACAAATTTTATTTATAAGAGTAATTTTGAAGTTCTGCTTATTTTTAAAGTTCGTAAGTCGTTTGTATGAAAATATACCTAGTGATACCAAGCAGGTACCTAGCGGTACCGAGCATGTACCTAGCAGTACCAAGCTTTTTTTTTTTAAGAGGTGGACATCACATTTAAACAATTTGGCGCGTTATTTTGCGCCGTGCGCCATGTGCCATGGCCACATATGGCGTAAATAGCGCGCGCTATTTTAAACACATGCGCCTCGCCATGAACATGACGTCGTAGGTGCGGCGCGCGCTATTTTAAACACATGCGCCTCTCCATGAACATGGCGCTGTAGATGCGCCGCGCCGCGCCGCATCGTGCGCCATGGCGTGCGCAATTTTGCGCCATTGACAACTATGATCCATCGTCAACCAGTTTAACCTGACACGACCCGCCAACCAATTTAGAATAAAAAAGCAAGAAAGAATTGGGTTCGGGTGTGAAATGTTGTGGTAAAAAGGTCGGTGGGGGTGTGGCAGCCTTGTGGTGCTCGGGCTGTAACTTGGTTGCATGTGGAGGAGTGCTGAGAAGCTTGGAGAGTAGTGTCAAGAGTTGAGACTGTAGCGAGGCCGATGGGTGCTAGTTCGAGGCTAGACTTTTCTATGAGGACGATGTCAAAAGATTCTTCTTTTGGCACAAGGGCGCCCACTAAGAAACCACCGAAGTGGGCACGGATGCCGATGGCATCGATGATGAACCTAACATCAAGGACAATGGAGAGAATGGCACGAATGAAGGATTCTCTGACAAGCTCGTCGGTAGGGGAGCATCGAGCGGCGAAGGAGAGGGTGGGTCGAAGGAAGATGGTGGTGCCGATGACAAAGACGATAATTGAGAGGAGGAATCAAATGTTGATACCGTAAGAAGAGTCATTGGAGTCATGCATGGGGATGGGGGTTTAGCAACTGCTAAGTCGGGTTAAAAAGGGTTGATTTCAAGTTTGTGCGTTTATCTAAACCCAACTAATTGGTTAAATGGATCTACCTGATCTCAAAAATTTTCAATTGGATTCCGATAGAGCATTCCGATTGTGACATATATTAACACCCCTAAGAGATCAATGACTTTGAGTAAATGCAATCACCTACTAAAAAGAAGATGGTTGACGTGTATAAGGTAATATTATTATTAATGCCATCATTATCTTACGTTCTATGCTACAAGCAATTCTCTCTATAACGGTCTCAAAAAAACAAAAATAAAAATTTAGGGAATCGAGCAAGCAATACCACTTTCTTCTGTACTAGAAAATACCCCCCTCTTCAGTATGGCAACCGCGACCCTTACTCCATCTCACCATTTGCTTATGATGGTAAGATGTCAAATCCTTCCTTCTTAATGATAAGAACCAATGATTTGGGGGCAAAAAATATCACAAAAACTTAGAAAATATTACATGGCATCTCAGAGTTAATAAGACAACATGAAATCTCTCAAAAGTAACATCACCTCCCTGAAGATTTTTACATTAATATATTACCTCAAAAACATTTTCACATCCCACAGAAAACAGATCAATCAAATATTTGTATTTAAATAAAGTACTCTATCATCTCTCGTGAATAATTTATCTTAAAAAATTGGCTCCGCATGAACAACAAAGAAGTCAAACAATAATGAACCGATTAAAAATATAAAGATTTCAAGCAATAACAAAAACAAAGCAAACTCGAAAAAACATCATTCATTTGTGTACAGCCGTTAATAGCCCTAAACTTTGGGATCATACCTCCATGGATGCACAATTTTCTTCAAGAGTGCTAAATTAGAATTGTCTGCAGAAGTGCTGAAGCCTTTTTGAAAGGCATAGAAGCTGTTGCTGTTGAAAGAGGCTAAAACAAAAAATCTAGTTATATTCATAATTTACTAAAAAAATCATTAAAAACATTCCAAATATCATCAAGAGAACTACCGGCAAAACAAGTTTGCCACCTGGGCTGGAACACCATCTTTAACCCATTTCCAAGCTAGAAGATTTTATCTAAAAAATTAATTATATATCATCAAAAATACTAAAGATCGATTTGAAATTGCAATTTAAACACTCCTATAGTTTAGTTTCAGGATTAGAGATATGATCAACATGCTTACCAACACATTCCATAGATGTCTATTTTAGGAAGAATGATACAAAGGACGGAACTGCAATTGCAGACCATACCTCTGTAAAATTTAAGGTCAATATTTAAAATGAGGAAGTTGACTAGGATAGCAGTGAGAGGGTGACTGTTTCAGGCTAGTGAGCAGAAGGGGGGACGATAGAGGCAGCTTTCCTTCTCAACCTTCCACGTGTCACGCGAATAGCCTCTTCCATAGGTGTATCCACAGGTTGAGCATTGGCGGCAGAGGAAGCTGTTGAAGCAGCAATCTGGTTTACTTCCCCATTTATTGATGGTCTAGATGTATTTTCTGAAGCAGTAGGTTGTGTGATATTGGCCGATGATGAGTGGGTATGGGAAGGAGTTGGGGCTGCAGAAGGGCCACCTCCAGTTTTTATAGGTTCTTGATCAACCCTTTTGGTGGGACTGGAAGGTGGTTGATTAGGCTGCTGTGTCTGAGCTACTGCTGCTGCTGCTGCTTGAGGAGCAGGTGATTGTAATTCTGTTGCTGGTGTTTGTCTACTTTGGTGAGATGGTTGCCTCTGCTGTAGCAATGGAAAATATCAATTAATTCTCATGAAAGCGCATAAAATTGTTGAATTAAGACTTAAAGTAAAATTACACGAGTAATAAAGGCTAAGTGACTCTGAAACAAAAGTTAATTGATTCTATTGTAGATCAATACATGATATATAGGGATTATAAGCAATGGTTAAAGAGATGCAGTTGCATGAAGAATATAAATTGAGTAGAACCAATAACAAGAAGCTTCCATTTGGCAGAACAAGCAAATCAGGTTTTCAAAAGGTGACTATTATTATAATTAATCATTAATTTGAGACATCTCATTACAAGATATTGAATTATCAAAGCAATACACAGCATTTGAAGAGAAAGCTCAAATAAACATCTCATTACAAGATATTGAATTATCCGAAGTATGAAGAGAAAGCTCAAATAAACAATCTTCAAGTTCTCAAAATATGACCAAGAATCTTGATTTTCTGTTCTCATAACTTGTTAATTCAAAGCAATACACAGCATTTGTCTGATTTAGAACTTCAGCTCTGAATGCACCAAATGCACCGTAACATAAGTATGAACTCCAATGCTTCCAAGCGCACAAATCCTACCAATATGATAGTGATTTACATGCCATGCAGGCATTTGTTTTTATTTTTATTTTTTTATTATAAGAGTATATGTTTTAGATATCTCGGGTTTATTGTTCAAGGTGTGGTGAAATATAAGAGGATATTATTAATAAAATTCAAGTTAGATGGTTGAAGTGGAATCAGACTTGTTGTATAATAGAAAATCACCCCTCAAACTTAAGGGTGAATTCTATAAGATGGTGGTGAGACCTACAATGCTTTATGGCACAGAATGTTGGCCATTAAAAGAGAAGCATAAAAGTAAGCTAAGTGTTATGGAGATGAGGATGCTCAGGTGGATGAGTGGCTTTATTCTTTAAGATGGAATGCAAAACAAGAATATATGTGAAAATGTTGGAGTAAGTGGAAAATAAGATTAGAGAGAGTTGCCTTAGATGGTTTGGACACATAAAACTATTATGAGAAGAAATTAGATGTAGACCTAAAAAGATTTGGTTAGAAAATATTAGAAACGATCTTTTCTTATTAGATATAAATGAGAATTTGACTCTTAACAGAACACAAAGGAGAAAAAAGATTCATTTAGCCGACCCCACGTAGTTAGATAAAAGCTTGTTGTAGCTGTCGTCTTTGTTGTTGTAAGAACATCATTATCATTAGCAGTAGTCATTATTTGGATTCAGTTTTATGAATCCTCGCTAGGGATTTAGTGAAGGGATTTAGTGATCCTTCTCTCAATCAAAATGTTAGTGATCTAAGCCTAAGATAGAATAGAGTATTCCTTCCTCCCTCAAACCTAGCTCAAGAGTTTATAATGTTTTATTAGCAAACGTAACCGAAGTAAAAATGGTAATAATTTGAAGCTGGTGTCCGATTTATGCCAACCTAAATTGGATGTAGGGTATAGGGAATAATGAGATGGTTTCCAAGGGATTAGAAAGAGTTTACCGTAAAATCTGGGAGAGTGAATTGGAGAGATTGATTGAAAGAGAGCTTGAATATAACTATGACCAGCCAGGAAAAGATCTTCTATTAAAGCTTGACCATCCTTCATCTCCTTGATTGGAATTCAACCAAGACTTGTTGAAGACATATGAGAGAACATTTTGATTGGTTTTCCTCTTGGTTATTCATGGTTCCTCCTCCCTACCATGATCCCATAATTTGACTGAGAGAAGAGAGAGGTCAAACACCTAAAAAATAGAGTAGGGGACCAACTAAAGAGAGGAAAAAAGAAAAGAGTAATGAAACTATTACGTAAAATAAATTTCCACCAGATTTCCATGAATCTCATTGTAAAATATAAGATATAACAACTACTTTGTTTACTTTAAAAGTAATTTAGTTGTTAGAAACTTAATCGAATGACTCATCCAATTTGTCAATCATAACTCCAATAAAAAGGATAAGGAAAACGCTGTGACAGGCCAATACATTTAATGGAATTAGCTGGCTGGCCACCACTCCCGTGATTTCTATGATGAGGTAACATGACACTTTTAAATGCAAGATGTAATGCTTCATTAAGCATTAATAAACTGTTAATGTTTTTACTTAAAATATCAAGAGGAAAGCTTTATTTATCATTAGGATTAGTTCGGCATTATCTTACAATTCTAACATATATTTATTTCTTGAATAAGAGGCTACTATATATATATATATATATATAGCACTAGGCGTGTAAACAACAATAGCTTATTATTGAATATTGAGATTGCGCCTTTTAACTTTCCTCTATCTTCTCTCATTAACTTGTTTGAAAGTCTTCTCTCTCACCGCTCCCGTTATCAAGTGGCAAGTTTTATTTATCATTAGGATTAGTTCGGCATTATCTTACAATTCTAACATATATTTATTTCTTGAATAAGAGGCTACTATAATATATATATATATATAGCACTAGGTGCGTAAAAGGCAATTGCTTATTATTAAATATTGAGATGCCCCTTTTAACTTTCCTCTATCTTCTCTCCTTGCCTTGTTTGAAAGCTGTTACGGAACCAATCAAACCGGCCTAGGAGGGGCCGATCTAGTTCTACAAGAGGCGGGCTAAGCCGCCTCCTTGATGTGTTTCCGCCCAGCTTGTGGGTCCCCCTTGAGGCGGCAATAGGAGAGAGGGGAAGAAATTTTGAAATTAGTTTATATTAGGAAAGCGGATTTAATTAATTAAAAGATTTGATATCTTTTGTATTAATTAAATAATATCTTATATTAGGAAGTTTTTAAGGATGTGGAGTTTTAAGGAGGTGGAGAGGGCTATTTAAAGGGCATGGAGGGGCTAAGGTAGGTATGCTTAGATTTGAGTTTCTCTTAGAGTCTTTTGAGATTTGAGGGCTCTAGACCTTGCGTCTAGAGATTGGGAGAGACGATCCTCCTCTCGAATAGAGGATCACTTGTATCTTGCTTTGTGTTAATTTTGTTTTATTTTCGTTGTTGCAATCCACTATTTTTGGGTTGATTTCGCCCAGATTTTGCTTTATTCCCGTTATTTTCTTCCAATTAGTGATAGGTGTGCTTGCGAACTCAAGTATTCCCTTAGGGTTACTTGCGAACTATGATACACCGACACTTCTCCACAAAGAGGCGTGCAGTGTCTGACACCGTATCCGACACGACACTCGCCCGACACTCCTCCGACACGTGTCAGACACGTTGAAAACGTGTCTGATTAAAAAATATTAAACACAAATAGGACACGCGTGTTCGACACGCCTATCTTAAATATTTTATGAATTTTTTAAAATATAATTTCTTGCATTTGACGGGATTTAAACTAAATTTCTTATTTCATATCCATGACACCAAATCAATGTCTGCACTTAATACCTAATAATCAAATATTCTCATTTTTATTTCTTTTTGAGAGTGAAGGTATTTTCATCTCTTCTCTCGGTGACTAATAAACGACATCGACACCTGACTCTGGACATCCTAATACTAATCATTTTAAGCACAAATTTCAGTTAAATGACTTATCATTTTTAAATTATTTTTAAAATTATACTTATTTAGTTTTTATACACTATTTTTTAAATATAAAAACTATAATACCGTGTCCAACCCGTGTTTGTGTCCTATATTTTCAATAACTGACGTGTCCCGTGTCCGTGTTGTGTCGTATCTGTGTCGCCGTGTTAGTGTCTGTGCATCATAGGTTGCGAACTCAAGTATTTCCTATCAAAAGCCTTCTCTCTCACCGCTCCGATTATCAATTCCCACCCCCTCCCCTATTGATAGCCTTCTCTTCTTGATAAAACTCCTTTTTTGACCTACGGCAGACAACATCCTCCCTAATTTGAAACTCTTCACTTCCCCCCTATTGATAGCTTTAAATAAAAACCTTAACTTTCCCACCTTGATGTATAATGCTGAAGAGTCTAGGGTTTCAAATACAACTAAAATGATGTTAAGAATTGGGGTCTCCAAAAATTTGGTCCCGGCCTCCGCCCGCTGCTTTTCTTCGGGTGAGTTTTAACGGATTAAGTTCCAGGATAAATTTTGGGAAGGCATATGAGTTTGTAGATAAGACACTATCCAGAGATTTCGCCCTCATTTTGCGAGGACTTTATGATCTGAGTTCTAGTTTTCTATAGGCACAAGCCCCTATAGTTAATTACCCCTCCGGATAACGAGAGAGAACTTTCGATTAAGGCTAGTCGTCAATCGGATACGTAGAAATACGTATTATCTGGCATATAGTAGCAGCATTGGGCTTAGAAAATTTAAATGTTTAACATTTAAAATTAGAAATTTCACCATCTTGCACTTAAAGGGGATGATCGGGGAATGGATGATGGACCTGATAAAGATCTCATGGTTCCGTCGTCTCGGGCCATTGTGTTCCCTGGTCTACTTAGTAAGAGGAGTTAGTCGACCCAACCTGACAGAAGGATCCTTGTCGGCAGCCATGAGTTGCTTCATCCAAGGGCACCTTGTAGACCTGAGTTGGATGTTTGTCTAAGGGGAAAATTTTGAATCCACCTTAGCTAACGAAGGGCTTTGTGCCCTATCGAGCATATTCTATTGATTCATATCTTAAGGATTTGATGCCACTAAGAAACATATTGGCTCTGGATAGTGAGGGGGTGAGGTGGACTATTTGAGTGGGATGATTTGGATCAAGAAATTATTAGTAAGCTTAATAATTATTAGTAATGATGTAAACGACTAACACTGTTAACTACTTGGGGATATTGACAAAATCACTTACAATAAGTAATATTAGCAACTAACATTAATAATGATACTAAAACAAAATTAAGAGGAAGCATAATCTTATTGTTTTGGGGTTTTGGCTAGTTTGGGTGAGGGGACTATTTGAGTTGGATTATTTGAATCAAGGAAACTTGATGAGCTGTTAGGTGGAGTTGTGGGTTGTAGACTTGGGTTGGAGCTTTAGAAGTGGGTTAATTGAGAGAACTAAGTTGGTCTTTTAAGTTTACAGTGGGCTGAGCTATATTATTAGGTATGTAGTGGAGATAGGGCTCAGTTAAGGTGTAGATAGATGTAGATTTTCTTGGGGCTGTCGGGTTGGAGATTTGGAGGAAGGAAGTCAGGCTATGGGGGGGCTTCCGGTCAAAGGATCTAGGGCAGGAGGCTTGGTCGAAGATTGCAGGCGTCGGACGGCTGCAAGGAGAGGTAGATGCAGCTTGTTGGGTTCGATATGAGCAAAGAGTTCGATCGGGATTGCTCTGGGATTCCGATTGTAAGGTTCGAATACATGAGTCGGGTGAGGCTTCGGATCTTGAGGGATGGAGTTCCGAGCTTGGATCTTAGGGTCTTCGACTACAGGTGGTCGATGGTGTGGTGTGGATCAAAGCAGGAGATAGAGGCTGGATCGGGAAGGGACGTTGAAGGTAGGTTTGGCTTTAGGTGATTGGAGATCGAGAGGAAGAGTTGAAAGTTAGGAAGTTTGGCGTCGATCTTAGAGCTTGGTCGGAAGTTAAGGTCGGGTCGGAAGCAACGACGGGATCTCAAATGGTTTGGTCGTGGGGAAAAGTTCGGAAGGTTAGAGGAAAGTAGCGAATGGGGGTTGTGTGTGGAGATTTTTTTTGCGAGAGTTTAGCGTGGTAAGGAGGCAAGTGTGGAGCCGAAGAATCCAACAAATGAACCTCGTTCGTTCCTGTTTTAACGATGAGCTCGAGCAAAGTTTTGCAGGAAACTCAAGAGAGCAGTGCAATTGATTAGGATTCAGCGGGATTTACGCAGCATCTCAGCGAGATTTCAGTTATTCGACGAGTATGAGGATTTTAGCGGGATTTCGAGGATTCGACAGAGCTAAGGTACGTACATATTTTTTTCTTCTTTTGGTTCTTTACAAAGAGGTCAACAAGAATGTAAACCATACAAAAGAAATAAGGACTCGCATATCAAAGACAATTAACTATATAAAAATTCACATTCATTAATATAAACTTGAAATATGAGAAATTGAACTAAAAAAATAACACAGTGATCAGTGATGTAGTAAATCAGAAGAAATAACCAATAAATTAAAATAAAGAAAAATTAATGAGCAACAACATCAAGCCTTTATCAAATAAATTTTAGTTTTTAATGATTTATATAATAGATTAGATACTAAGGAGGGCGAAAGATGCATGTATAAGTTAACCAAGCAAAAAGATATGAGAAGTAATGATTTAGTTCAAGTGAAGTGCATTAAGGATGAAGATCAAAAAATGTTTTTATTATAAGAGAATTTTTAACAAAGGTGAATGAGATATTTTGATAAGATTTTCAATAAATCTTGTGAAAGTACGATTGACTTTAGTGACCTTAGCACCCTGAATGAAAATATATATTTTTATTTTTATCGGCATATTAGTAAAATCGAAGTTAAAGAGACCTTAAAAAAAATGAAGTGTGGAAAAAACTGTTGGACCTAATGATATTCCAATGGAGGTGTGGAAATGCTTGAGAAATAAAAGAATTTCTTGGCTTAAAGAACTTTTCAATATTATTTTGAAGACTAAAAAGATGTTGGATGAGTGGAGTGTGTTTTTTCCTATTTTTAATAATAAAGGTGATGCAGAATAATATGCGAATTATAGATGAATTAAGTTAATGTATCATACTTTAAAACTTTGGGAGAGAGTTATTGAGCATAGGTTACGATGTGATACTCATGTTTCTTAAAATCAATTTGGATTCATGGGTTTAGGGCCTCCTATGGAAGCTATACATTTATTGAGAAGTTTGATGGATAGGTATAGGGAGAATAAGGAGGATATACATATGATATTTATTGATTTAGAGAAAGCTTATAATAAAGTTCCAAGAGAAGTGCTATGAAAAGTTTTAGAAAAGAAAGGGATTAATAATACTTATACTCAAGTCATTAAGGATATGTATGCAAGAGTTGTTACTTGTGTTCTAACACAAGGAGGTTGGATTATTAATACTTATTTTTCTAGTTCAGTTGGATTATATCAAGGATCAACTTTAAGCCCATATCTTTTTACTTTAGTCATGGACATTCTTACTAAACATTTGCAGGAGGATGTACCCTGGTGTATGTTTTTTGCTTATGATATTCTTCTTATTGATAAGACTAAGAAGGGAGTTGAAGGTAAACTTGAATTATGGAGGTCAACCTCAGAGTCTAAAGGTTTTCATTTGAGTATATCTAAAATCGAATAAATTGAGTGTAATTTTAGTAGTAATAGATCTAATGGGGGGATTGTGACTTTGGACGATCAAGTCATTATGTCCAGGGTGATGGTGAAATAGATGGGGATATTATTAGTATGGTTGACGTGGAGTAATGCATCGGGCCTGTTGTATAATAGAAAACTCAAACTTAAGAGAAATTCTATACGATGGTGGTGAGACCCGCAATGCTTTATGGCACAGAATGTTGGCCACTAAAAGAGAAGCATACAATTAAGTTAAGAGTTGCATAAATGAGGATGCTCAGGTGGATGAGTGGTTTTATGCATAGAGTTAAAATGCGAAATGAGCATATACGTGAAAAGGTTGTTGTAGCTCCAATGACAGATAAGATTAGAGAGAGTTGCCTTAGATGGTTTGGTAAAATAAAAGGTCGGTCTTCTGATGACCCGATTAGGAGAGTAGATGTATTAGATTTGTCCCATGTTAAATAGAGGCAAAAGTAAATCTAAAAAAACTTGGTTAGAAAATACTATAAATAACCTTTTATTATTAGATTTAAATGAGAATTTAACTCTTAATAAAATACAATAGAGAAAAATGATTCATGTAGCCAACCCCACAGAGTGTGATAAAGGCTTGATGTTGTTGTTGTATCAATAAAATGCCAAATTAGATTAATTTGAATATATAATCATTTTTATTCATATTTTATTTAATCCTTTAAATATTTTAGAATATTTAATAATCACTTTAATTATATTTTTTTAAATTGAAGCAATAACTAGGGTCACAACTTATGAATAAAATTTGAAATTTTAGAATTAATTTAAGGATAGTTTAAGCATTTTAGTAGCTAGGAGAGGAAATTCTTTTCAATTTGATTATTTATAATTATATATAAATTAAGGATAGAATGGATTAAATAAAATAGTACATAATATTTAGATTAAATTAAATGTACTGCAAAAATTAGATAGATGTGACATGCCCTTCTATTTATAGCTTTAACCTATAAATAGAAAATGCTTTCTCTTTACATTAAAACAACAAAAAAATTTAAGAGATTTAAGATATCCCGACTTTGACATGGATCTGTCTCCATATGAATAGAGATTATCTTTCTTTGTCAATCAAATATTGAATTAAATTTAAAATTTATCTAAGCCTTCCAATAACAAGGGCAAAAACTTTTCCAAATGAATATTTCCATTAATTAAGAAAAGGATATAATAATAATGAAGAATAAATAATAAGCATACAAGATTAGAATAGATATTACAAAGATATGACTTTGCCCTTTGATCATGCCTATAGCGTTTAAATTGAAAATACTCTCTCCTCCCACTAAAAGAATTAATAAATTCACAAAAGATTGAGAGAGCGCCATTTTTTAAAGGAGCTTTTTCTTTAAGTTTTAAACATGGTAGAAGTTCTCTCTTTGTCCATAGAATAGATATAAAAGTTAAATAATTAAAAATGCATAATAAAGACAAAAGAAAATCATTCATCATATTACCGCAGTTGTTCGGGGCCTTGACTGTTGTGATGGTGCTTGAGAAGCTACATATTGCAAGACCTCATATACCCGAGTCTGGCCATAGTTTGCAACCTTTTGCCAATAAAGCACAGCAAAATCCCCTGCCCTGGTTTTCAGCTCTAAAAGGTTGCGATCAATTTCAGTTTCATGACTTGCAACATATGGTTGTAAGAAGGTTTCATACACATAAGTTGCTCCCTGTTAAACTTCATAACTTGAATGAGCTAAATATTGATGATAAGCAATAGAGGTTCAGAAAGGGGGGTATTTTACCCTGGTCTTTGGATACCAAAGGTACACAAAGAATGCCACCTTTGCTTCACTGTACATCGGCAACCTTCAGCAAAGAACAAATGCAAAACTGTACTTAAAAGTGAAAAACAATCAAGAAAAAGATAATGCTATGAACAATTAGCTATATGCATATCATACCATGAGATGAAAGTGTCTCCAACCCTCTCAAGAACTGTTAGAACAGCAACTAATATCCTAAGAAATATAATCAAAAGGAGTCAAACAATCACCGTCAATTATAATAGTTCTTAGTATAGTTCAAAGAAACAAAGGAAGAATCCAATGTCACCAAACAAGTTGTTGATCCAGATCAATGAATTTTTTGCAATAAGTTAACTGATATTAAAGAAAACATTTTATTGTGCTCATGATTGAATGAAATGAATCAAAACTGCAAAATTGAGAAAAAATGTTTAGCTTATCTATCAGAACCGATCCTCATAATCCACACGGTGGTCAGCAAAAGCAATTTTTTTCATGGGTGCATCGAAGACTTACCAATACTTGCACCAGAACCGTAGCTGCTCAATCTCTGGGCGATTCAATTCCACAACTTTGAAGCACTCATATGCTGGATAAGCATATCCAAGAACCAATCTACAAAAGGAAATGCAGTTAATTCAGGATTCATATTCTTCTTAATGAACTATCATCCTGCTCACAAGATGATAAACATAAATCTTAAACCTAGGAGCCAATACAAATTCAATAATTGCTTACGCGAGGGTTCTAGTAAGCAAAGATCCTATCATTTTGAACCTCGTATCATGAACATATACAATAACTGCCCCCTCAGCGGCCGGCCACAATCTTCTGGAACTGATAAATCAAGAAATGCAATTATGCAAGTAATTACCCATGCCTCCACAAGTAAACAATACATCGGCACCAAATGATCGAAACAATTTCAGCAAATTCCAAAAGCAGCGGTGGAAACTGAAAACAAAAAGTGATACCAAAGGAGGTAAATACTAGAAAAAGTACTAATACGAATACATCGGAAGTCCACGTCATCCACTTCCCTATAAAGTGCAAGAAAAACAACCTAAAAGCTAAAAACTCAATATCATAATCATTAAAGATCTATCCACTAAAACTAATTAGTAGTATAACGGAAACCCTAACTAATCCAAAAGCAATCTCACCATATCATCATTGTAAGATATCGACGGTCAGGTAAAACGTGTAGTAAAGTAAAAGATATCGCTACCTTGCTGCAAGCTTCAGCAAGTGGAAAAGAATCGAAGCACGAGAAACGCCGGTCAGTGAGAGTGAAAGAAAAAGAGAGCTCAGAAAAACCTCCTGGAGAAGGAATCCTTTCTCTCGATTTTGCTCTAATTTATGAGTGAGAGAGAGAGAGAGAGAGGAGAAAGACAGAAACCGTCACCGGAGGCTCCCGCGCTTCCACCGCCGCCGACCGGAAAAAGCAGCCGCTCTCCAATTTCTCAACGAGAATGACTTACGGCAACCTCTCGTAGCAGCTCTGCAGAATACCAAGAAACAAGCGAACCGCACGTGATAGAGCAGCAAGACACGTGGCGAATGGTAAATTCGTGGTGAGAATTATCACGGTGGACGAATAGTGTTAGTACATGTGGACCCCACCCTTTGGTTTTGAATTTGGATATTCATTGCCGGATTTGTTAGCCGCTTTAAGTAGTTTAAAAGAACGTGAAATAACATTTAAATGATTATTATTAACAGCAAGCATTTAATTTGTAGATATTTATATATCTATTACTTAAAATTTCAAATTTAATTATATAACATTTTAATCTTTAAATTTAAATAAAATATATTAATATATTAATTTACCTAAAATAAAGTATATTTTTTATGATATATTTTAATATCATTTAGTCAACATGAGGTTATATAAGTAAATATGAAATTTATATGATTAATATGTAAATATATAAGAATTTTATAAAATCTATGTAAATCTTTCAAAGAAAATCAATGTTTTGTTTTATTTGAAGATTTTATATAATAATATATAATTGTACATATTTAAAATATATATTTATGTGAAACTTTTTAGCTAATGTTAGAAGTCTATTATTAGTAGGCATTGAATATTTGCACACGTCGAAATTAGAAGATAAAAGTTTCAAACATTCTTTATACATAAGGGGAGACCAAATGACTAACGGGTGAGTTTCAAATCAAAAATCAAAGTACATGACATTTGGTGTTAGATTGCCTAAAGGCTTGCTATGTAGACCATATTCTATATCTCTACATCAACTTTAGTACATGATGGCAACGTTAACACCCTCACTAGGTATATGCCTCTTGCCTCCCTACAAGAAAAGGGAGGGGGATATGAGCTCTAGAGAGCAAGGAAGGCACTAGCCTCCCCATAATATTCCCTTCTCTCTTTGGTTACTTAACCCTCCAATTTTCCCTTCTCTTTAAAGGATGTTAGCTTTGGGTGAGTACGATTTTAGGGTTTGGTGAACATCAGAGGAGGATTGGGCATAGAAGTAAATAATTATTTTTTGAGTTAAATATGCTAGTTATATATCGAGAAATATTGTCTTGCTGAGCTTATCATCGATATTTGTGGTATAATAAGAAATTAGTTTAAATAAAAATTCATTTTCACTTTGTGGCCAAGAGCTTCAACTCCCACCATAAAGGTCATGATGAGTTGTATGCATTGCTTATTCAGATTTATAAGTGAGTTTGCAATTAAATCATTCAGAGTCTCAAAAAAATGAAAAGTTATTCTGTGCAGATCCCGGAAGGTGACCAATCAGAACACGTCACTTCACTTTTTTGCTCGGTACTGATGCTAGGTACCACTGTGTACCGGGTGACCTGGTGCGTTCGAGTTGATCTCTGGACTGTCCGGTGTCCGCACAGAATGATTTCTCAAAAAAAAAAATAACTTTATTGGGCATATGCAATGAAAAATTTGACAAAACGTATAATAAGAATCAAACTGGCTGAACCTAAATCAATTTCATAGGCATCAATTAAGCATGCTGTTGTAGGCGCTTCATCAAATATCAAAATTGAGATCAAGATTTTTCCGATGAAATTAAGAATGCTGAAATATCCATTGTATTGTAATGGCAATTTCTTACTACTATTGTTTATCAAGTAGGTAACTTATTTAAATATACTTTTCACTAACCTTCTCTCCACCAATGGCTTTATGTAATTAGCAATAGAATGAGATATTCCTCTCATTTGGATGAGTGATTCTCCAATATATTGATGAATAGATTAATCTCTATAGGGTGAGTAATTCCCTAATTAGGTAATTTCTCATAATTTTAGGTAAGTGACTCCCTAGGGGTGTCAAAACGAGTCGACAGGCCGGGTTTGACGAACCAAAGTTGACCCGAGTCAAAACGAGTCAACCCGTTTTTGTAAACAGGTCAAGTATTTCAACTCGGATCAAATATGTGCAGGTAATCAGGTTGACCCAACCCGACCTGTTTTGATTTAAAAACGGGCGACAGCGAGTGTACGACGACAGGCGACAGGGTAAGCAGTGAGGTCAAGCACTTGAGTGGTTGTCAGTTGAGCCGTGAGGCACTGAAGCTAAATCTCAACTCAAACCCAACCTGAAAAATAACCCTAAACCCATTTATAACATTACATTAGATAGTAAGAGTAAGTGAATCCATTAGATTCTAATTGCCCTTCCTAACCCATCATCTACCATCTACAACCTATTTATTTTAATTCTTAACTTCCAACTACCCCCACCAACCATCTCATTTATTGCCTACAGAGTTAATATTTGATGCAAAAATACTTAGACAATACAGAATGTTAGAAAGAGTTTAAAAATGAGTTATTTTATAAAATAATAGATAAGTCACCATTGAGTCATTAATTTCTCAATTATAAGGGTGAACTAGACCTCAAGATTCTGGATGAATGAATCTCCATTTTTTTTTCTTTCATAGAAATGAAATTTATATTCCTATCTACTTTTACTTCTAAGTAAAAATTAGTCACCTAGAGAAGTTTAGGTTACAAAGGTCAGGCTTGAGACAAATTTAAGTACAACAACAACAAAATCACTTTTGTCCCACTACGTAGGGTCTGCTACATGAATCATTTTTCTTCATTGTGTCCTGTTAAATAACACATTTTTAAAAGATTTACGTCATGATTATTCGACAAGTTTTACACTGGCTGTCGACTATCTAACGTAACCTTCCACTTTTCTCATCCAGAACTTGGGATTTAACAAGAAATTGAAGCAAATTTAAGTAATAAAAAAAGATCCCTACCAATCAACCTGACACAAGTTTTCATCCATGATTTGTTATCTCAACAAATAAATTTGAATTACAAATATCTAGTCTTGGTCATGGATTTCAAAAAATAGAAAATAAATTTTCTCACAAGCTCCGAAGATTAATATAACAGGGATACTTTTCTGAATACTTTCTGCTAAATGCATCATCTTCCCGGGCGAAAACAACTTCTTAAAGCATCAAGGGATCAAGGGGCCAGTGATAAGCTTGGAACCATGGAAAAAAATACTCAAACCTTCCACTTCGAGAACTCATGAGCACTCAAAATGAAAGAGCTTGCTTTACGATGCCCTCCCCCTCCATATTCCTGCAGAAAATAGAGACATACAAGAAGATATGACAGTTTTCAACATATACTTGAGACCAGTGGCCACAAGTCTAAGTGAAATTATTAGTTGCGGACACCGAACGTCATTCAGAGCCCAATGAAAATGTGCCACATCACCTCTACTCGGTACTGCTTGGTACCGAGCTCGGTATTGAGCTCGATACTAGATGATGTGGCTGCACTTGATTGGCCTCTGGATGGTAAGCTGTGTCCGGTGTCCGCACAAAATAATCTCTCCAAGTGTGGTTAAGCAGAGGTGAAGGAGACCTTGGATATGGCTGTTGTGTCCTCCAACTCTATGCTTCGGAGGCTTATTTTCAGCAGCTGGTCATTTTTTAGTTCAGGAACTTTATAAACGACTGCTCCAATGCTCCTGGAAGAAATATGAAATAAATAACAAAAAGAAAGCACATTACTTTACAAGAATTTGCAGACGTTAATGCCGACTAAATAGCACAGAGCAGTGCTCTAATGGATCCTGTTTCAGCAAAACATTCTTTTTGCAGAAGTGACGAATTCACCCTGATCTTCTTAGAAATTAAACAGTAAAACAGGGTTCCTAACTGAACAGCACAAAATTCTAATATAACAAAAAGAATGGAAATTGAGTTTAAACTATTAGGGTTCCTGTATATAAAGGTGCTGGTTAGTTCATATAATACTAAAGATATTAGATAACTAAGATTTCGTTTGAGACAGAACAGAGTTTTAATACAAAAAATTTTTGAAAAAATAAAAAATTTGGACTAAAACTATGTTTTATAAAGCAGAAAAAAAGCCGTCACAAACGAAGTCTAAATTGCAGCTTGAGATAGATAATATAGTTATGGTAAGTTGGTAACATTCAATTTTTAAAATAGCAAGCATAGCTCAATACAATCAAGGAAATTGACCTGAGATTTAAATTGCGACTCTTGTTAGCTAGCTGGTGTCCAAGCTCACTCCTCAATTCTGAAATGAAATCTGCATCTACTGCCTATCAACAGCAAACAATACAATGCAAAACTGTTAATTTGGCTCCAAATGCATCAATATCAAACTCATGCATTTTCTCATTACATAAAGGTGGATGCAGAAAAAAATAATGCAAATTATATATAATAACATAAATTAAATAGAAGTTACAATGTTTATTATCACTATATGAATATAGTATCATTTTGCATAGTCAAATAAAAATATATATTTACTATCAATGTTTTAATTACTATTTGAACCAGACATAGTTGCAAAACTCTCTCTCTCTCTCTCTTGTGTGTATGTATATGTGTGCGCGCGCGTGTGTAAGAGTATTTAACTCATCTAATCAGTTATGCCAACTGATGCCTCAGAATTCTTGTTATTCGTAGTTAACACGTTGCAACCTTCAGCTTTCCACACAGAATGTAAGCAGCGAGAATAACAAGAGTCCACCACAACTATGTAGGCAAAAGTTGTCACTCCGTAAGCCACAACCATCTTTGTTGATCTAGAAGCTATCCATGTTGTTGTCCAAAGAAGTTGCAGCTATCATCATCCAAAGAAGTGTGATTCTTTGGTATCCAAGAGAAAGGCTGCAGCTGAACTGAGTGTTCAACAAGTTATTCATGATTCTACTTGATTAGAGCTTGCTCAAGATCATTTGATTAAAAAAATTGAATAAATTTGAGCATTATTATAAAAACTCGATTATTAAATAAACAAGCTTAAACAGTTTGTTGCTCGATTAGTTTATGATCATGAATAGTATCATTTGAAGCTTGTGAATAAACTCGTTAAGAAGCTCAATTAAGGTTCGATATAAAGCTCAATCTATCATAGAGTTTAAATCTAATGTAAAATTATAAATAAAAAAAGGTTTAATTTAAATAAAATCTAATTTAAATCTAATTTACAATTAAAAAAAACTTTCTTTATCTAAAAAATAGATAAGATTTTAACTATTATAAACTAAATAAATCCTTTTATAGAATTGATATAAAATAAAAAATTAATCTTGATCGGGAACAAATCTGGAGGCAAATTTGAGTTGGAAACTTCCAAAATTAAATCCGAGACCATCCAAACTCCGATTTCAGCAAACTTATAGTCGAACTGAACATCTCTAAAAGATGAACAAAACGACACCGAATTCAAACCGATCCAAGCCCAAATGGATCCAAATCGAAGACCCATAGTGCATTTGGAAGGTTCAAACCATAAATTGGATGACCAAACGGTTTCCAAACGTGACATGCTTATAATCGAATCGAGCGGCTCGACGAGACAAATCCAACGACCCCAAGACCGCCGAATTTTGATATCATTAAGACACTTCAATACTCAATAAATAGTCTATATCAAGGGAATCAATATCGGTTGTCTATTGAAAGCATTCCCTACATGCCCTTGATCTTCTCGGCCACAAACTAACGTCAGATTTACGCCTAGCCACAGACCGTCGTCGGACTTCTGTCTGATCCATGTTCATCGCTAGATTTCAACCCGACAGTTGACTGTTGTAATCTGATTGTCCTCAACTTCAAAAATGAATTAATCTTTTGTAATCTATTCAAACACTAGTGGATTCATTTCAACTGGGCGTGACCCCATGATTTTTTCCTTTGGGGTTTTCCACATAAAAATATTCTGCTCTTTATACTCTCTCTCTCTCTCTATTTGTGAGTTGGATACTCGTGCAATGCTAAGACGTGAAATTTTGTACTTTACCGCCACAAATATTCTAGCCTGCAACAAAAACTAAAGGAAAATCAATTAATTCCCTTACAAGTTAATGCTTTCTATTAAATTACATCATCATTTTAATATAGGCTTTCACTCTGTTTCTGCATCAATTAAATTATTTTCACGTTATTTCCAAAGCTCCTCCGCGTGCAACTATTTCATGTGCATAGTGGACCACATATAATCCCATTAGCCATTACAGCTGCTATATGGATTTAATCCCATATCACTTAGAGAATTAACATAGTGTCATTTAAAGAGCCACATTACATGAGTTTTAACCCCTTTTGGGGTACTGATTTGGATGATTGCTGAATCTTTCGGGCAAATATTGTCGGATGGGATCTTAAGATTATTTTAAAAGTTTGTTAAATTAAAATACTTTTTGAGCTCAATAAAATGGGTTTAACAAGGCTCAATAAGCTCGACTCGATAAGATCTCATTTATGTTTCCAAATGAGTCAAGTCGACTCGCAAGCCGGCTCAAACTCAACTTGTTAACGAGCTGACGAGTCTAACTTATCGAGCCACGAGTTCGAGCTCGAGCCTATACTCAAGCTCGTATATTAAGCAAGCTTGAGCTCAAGCTCAATCTGGCTCGACTTGAAAGCTCGTTGAGCTGCTCAACTTACTTAAATTATATTTAAAAAATAATTTAAGTTAACATTATATAATATATTTTAACAATTTTAAATTAATTCTATATTAAAAAAACCTTAAAAAATTATTTATTTATTTAAAAATAAGAAATCAAGCTCAATAATCGAGTCAAACTTGAGCTTTCCAAGCGATCTCGAGCAATTAAGCAGAGCTCAAACCAACAAATTTTTTAATGAGTCAAGCTCGAGCTCAATAAGAACTAAACAAGCTTGGTTAAGTAACTACTCGACTCGACTTGACTTGTTTAACCGCATAGCAACAACCATATTGAAGAATGTCATAGCCATCACTTTAGAGGTTATGCAAGGTTTTTGGGAGTATGATGCACCACCCTGATTGTCCTACAATCAGGGAGACAATCCATTTTCTTCCTTCATTGGAGAAAGCCAGAAAGGAGATATTGTCCACAAAGCATGTGATAAACTAACATAAGAAGAAAGTCGCCAGGGTGCCAAAAGACTCTCTTTAGCCATTAGTTGCAATGGGGTGTTGTGTGCGAAAGAAAATCAGGAAACTACAACCACTACTTACTATGGTGGGCAACTCAAGCCATTGTAAGGGGTATCACAAAATGAGGGGAGACTAACACTCCTAAACAAGAGAACTAGTGGCCTAAAATGCCATCAAGGAATCTGCATGATTCTTAACCAAGAGGAAGAAGGTGGGAGAATAACACACAAGGGTTCTTCTTTCCCTTTTTTCAAAAACTTACAAATATGAGGCACTCAGAGTTCTATATGGACCTTCATTTAGGGGTGTTCAAGGTTTGAGCATGCTAGGAGATTATACTAATTAGATATGTTTTCTTTGAGAGTTTATCATCATCTTCTTCGCATAAAAAATAATTGGAGATAGCATTATGAATCCCCTTTCTCCACTCATATTTGTTTTGTGCAACACAATGAATACATTAACCAATTACATATAGCATTATCATGTAAGTTTCACACTCTGACTATGTTAAATCAACTAGCTATATCAAAAGTACAAAGATATGTAAATAAGATATTCATACCAGGCAATGACCAAACAGTCCACATCCCAGCGCAATTTCATAGGACTGATCAAGAGCTGAATCTATTAACTTTTGTTTGCGTGCAAGAGTCTCTTTGCCATGGCTGATGACAAGTTCGGGATCTAAACCCATTAACTGAAAATTTTAGAGTGTCACCACATATCAAAGCAGGAAAAAAAAAAAATTCATAAACTTTTTACCAGATCAAATAAAGACGAATTAACATTGACATTGTACTCAATTTTCATATCTGCTAGACCACTGCTGAAAGCTTTACTATGAGGAAGTTCCCATCTCCAAAGATCTCCATCTTCAATAAACTTGAAAAGCCTTTGAACCTTTTCAACCTTGTTTTCTGGCAAGAATTTACCATTACATACTCCGCCATGATTCCCCAATGAAATACCTCTTCTTATAAGTTTCTCATTAAAATAATCATATGCAATTGTAGCCCCACTTCTATCCACATCTATGACATTAGACACATTTTTCAAAGCAAATACATTTCCAGATATAGTATCCAAAGCTGTCTTATGGTGATCCAATATTGTGACACTGAAATGAAACATAAAAAATGAAAAGAAGAAGAGAAAAGGTATTTGGAGTGATTAATCATAGGAAATTTGCAAAGAAAACATGCTGGATTTAGAACTACTCAACTGTAATCATATTCAATCTAATAAGTTTCTCATTAAATTAATCATATGTAATTGAAGTCCCACGTCTATCCATATATATTACATGAGACACGTTTCTCAAAACAGATACATTTCCAGAAATAGTCTCCAAAGACGTCTTATGGTGTTCCAATATTGTGAAACTGGAGTGAAACATAAAAAAATGAAAAGGAGAAGAGAAAAGGTAAAGATTATTCCTGACAAGAAAACAAGTTGGAGTGATTAATCATAGAAATATTGCCAAGAAACAAGATGGATTTAGAAATACTCAAGTGTGTACCAAAATCACTTTAAACAGCAATAATTACGGGCTTGAATTTGATTTTTTTTTATTTTTTTTGGCATGCTAATAATATAGCAACAATACAAAAGTTACAATCCCTGAATATACAGGTGAGAGTATTGTCAGTATTGTGCTAAGACACTTTGGAATCACATTAAATAGCTGAAAAATAATGACTTACTGACTTCGGACTTTGGATATAAAAGGTATGTTGCCACAAATTTATCAGACACAACTTGGTCCCCAGGTGCCAAATTTCCTGACTACGAATTATATAAAATGGTTCAACAACGATCAATTAATCAATGCAATTTTTTGGCTCTTATTGTGTCTGAGCTACTCACCCATTATGAAAAAACTTGATTATTCATGTTGGAGCCCATAATAAGATAGCTACATATGAAATTGGATTGAATCAAAAAGTTTTCTTTTAAAGGAAATTGATGACTGACATAGAATGTTTCATCAGAGGAAGATAATTAGATCTTCTGAGATATGTGAGATCACTGAACTAAGTGTCAGATGGTTAAAATAATGTATCAGTTCAAATTTACTAACTAATAATTGAGCCTCGCTCGTTCCCTTAACTTGATAGTTTGAATAAGTGCCTCTGAAACTAGTATACAGATGTTGACCTGCCGTATAAAACAAAAAAAAAATAAAATAAAATTATACCTGTCCGGCGCCGAATTCAGCACGTCGTCGCCCACGACTTCGCACGATCGGATGTCTACATCGTGTTAACTGCTCTCGCTCTCTTCTCTCTATCAAATGGGAAGTTACGGCATTTTTTTTTTGTGCGGAAGCAACAACGTGAGCTCGCTGGCAGTGAAGATAACTTTCTCCCTTGCGTGCGACTCTCTCCCTCGACTCCTCCTTGCTGTCCGACTGCTCCTTCGACGACATTCCCTACGAGTTGGAATCGGACGTTACGACACTTTGAGCGGAAGCGGCAAACGGGAGCTCGCTGAGAAGATAACTTTCTACCTTTCAGACGCTTCTTCGGCTCATTCCGGCTGTTCGACAAAGCTCCTCCGACGACTTTCCCTTCCCTTTGGTTCAGAAGTTACGACAGTTTGATCGGAAGCTGCACAGAGAGCTCGCTCGCTGTGAAATTAACTTTCTCCCTTTCACGGCTTCTTCGGTTCTCCCGTGGCCGGTCGACTTCGCTGCGGCTCGGCCCCCCTCCTCCGGCGGCGTTCCTTCCCGCTGGACCGAAAGTTACGGCAGTTTGATCCAAAGCAACGACGGGAGCTCGCCGGCCGTGAAGGTAACCTTCTCCTTCTCGCGTGCTTCTCTGGCCAAAATCCCGTAAATCCACCGTCCCGAGGGATTTAAAAAAAAAAAAAAAATTAAATATATATTTAATTATAATTATATTTAATTAATGTTAATTAATTATAAATATTATTTTTAATTAATTACAAATGTTATAATTAATTATATTTAATTCTAATTAAATTATTATAATTAAGTTAATTAATTATAATTAATTTTAATTAGAATTAATGTTAATTAATTATAATTTATAAGATTAATTATTATTAATTAATATCAATTAATTATAATTTATTAAAATTAATTAAAATTAATTAGTTATAATTAATCATGGATTAATTATAATTAATAATCTTAGTTAATTTTAATAAACTTTAATTAATTAGTTTAATTAATTAGAATTAATTAAAAGTAATTAATTAACAATAATTTAGTAATTAATTATAATTAATTAATATTAATTATAATTAATTCAAAAAAAAGAGAGAGAGAAGAATTCCCATCTTGCCTCGATCATCATGTACCCGATCAACGAGCCTACACTGCCAGCCTGCCGGGACTTCAAGGTATAATTTCTGACTTAAACCCCGTTCTCGACGTTTGTAGCGGACCGGAGAACCACCTATACGCGCTCTTGTAGCACGGTAGGAGGGAGCCCGGTGCGAAGCATACGGCGAGGCGGGTAAGCCCTATACATGCTCTTGTAGCGTGGTGGGGACGGCTCTCGACCTCGACCTCGACACCGACACTGCCGACGACTGCTACGTAAGGTATAATTTCTAACTCCAATCCCATTCTCGACGTTTGCAGCGGACCGGAGAACCACCTATACGCGCTCTTGTAGCACGGTAGGAGGGAGCCCGGTGCGAAGCATACGACGAGGTGGGAGAGCCCTATACACGCTCTTGTAGCGTGGTGGGGAGTCACTGCTGTTCTGGTACGTCACTGCTGTTCTGGTACGGGTACTGCTGAAGGCCCCATACACGCTCTTGTAGCGCGGTGGGATGAAATTTTGTACGGCCGCGGTGTCCAAGGACACCTACCATACACGCTCTAGTAGCGTGGTGGGAAGGCCCAGCTCCCCAATTTTCCCCCAAACGGGGGATATGCCGGGGTGCTGCCGAAATTTTCACTGAAGTGCACAGAACTTGAACTAAATGAGCAGAGGACTTGTACGAAGAACAGAGGACTGGTGGACCTAAATTTGAACAAGTTCTAAATGATTTCTAAGGATCAAATTCAAATGAAATAAAATCAAGCTGAAGCCCAATTCAAATCATTTGAACAAGAAATTAAACTCAAAAGATTTCAGAGGACCCTTGACAATCAATTTGAACTCAAGCAAGAACTTGAGTTGGACTTCAAGAAGACCTGTACATTCTCGTTTGAATCGCTCTTTGTGGCTTTTCATTTACTGAGGTGTTCTTGCTGGTTGTTCTGTGGCATTGGGTTGTATCGATTGAATGTTTAAGATCGTTGAAGGTAAAGCTTGAAGCAGTTTTCACGGTCTTCTTAAAATGCAACCAATAAAGGAGGACCGGCCTCTTAATGTGATGCTAATCAAAGATAACAAGCCTATTTGCTTCATAAGATGCAACGACGATCTTCCGTTCGAAATGGGATTCAAATAAGGTTCATCAGGAGCCTGAACCATACTTCAATACAAACAAACAACGGGAGACTCGTGAAGAACAAGACCTCGATGCATGAATTCCTACAACAATCCCTACAAATGCCTGTTGATTGAGAAGGCAATATGGGAGACCAATAATGGAAGGACCCGTCCTCTATAAACAAATTCAGACATTAAACCACCTAAGATTGGTGACAGGTGGGCATAATGTAGGAAACAATGGGTCTCCTACGATCAGTTCCAGGAGCTCGTGGTGGACGCAACGAGTCCTCGTAAATGGATACAACCAGCTTGTGGATAACAACAGTGAGTACCTCGTAGGCACAACGAATCACTGTGGACACAAGTACGGATATTACCTACAACGACAGTCCCCTGCAAAGGGATTCTTGTGGATAACAACAGTGTATTGAAAGAACAACGAATCACTGTGGACACGAGTACAGATATCACCTACGACAATGGTGATCAAGATCTTCAAGTATGCCGGGTACAAAGGCAACCCGATGTACGAAAAAAGGACACCCCCTGGCAGAAGAGATGACATGTTTGAACAAATTAGAATCAAACTTCCTGGTGTTCCAAATTCTCTTCTTAGTTCTATACTCAAGAAGAAAACAGCTCTGGTACCCACAAATACCGGAAATTACAAGTCTGCCACATTGAAGATCCTAAAAAGGGAGTTCTTCCCAAATTAGCATTCTTTGACTCCAGAATCTAGAAAATCCTTCCCCGGCGAGTGAGAAAGGGGGATTCAACATCAAAATTCATCGCCACCGGATCTACAACATTCGTACAAGCAGACAGAAGGCGTCTATAATTATTTTAAAGTACCCCTACACGTGCACCTTAGTTTGTATACACATAGGTACACAAGGGGTAAATACAATCTCAACCCGCATGGGCCCTGGCGAGCGTGTTATTGGTACACACGTGACGCCTATGGATGCTACGCGGTTTGACAAGTGAATTCAAGTTCGAATCCGATCCTTCTATACGAATCAATAGAAGTCGACAAGATTCGAACTACCTAATAAAATACACTGTTGTAGCGAACGGTGTATTTGTTTAAATACATTCTTTTTAGGCCTTCAAGGCCTAAAATCAAGAAAATTCACAAACAAAGGCACAAAGCCTATGAAACCCAATCCTCTATCGACCAGTAGATAGAGTCGACAAGGTTCAATCTAGAAAAAGGAAATGACCCCAAACACCCCGATGATGGCCGTGTTGAATGCTAATTTCAACCGGAGGGGTTCACAAATACTTTCAAATGCCACCCAAATACTCCAGAAATCCAAATCAATCCCAAATTCCAAGATATTTAAATCTGAAATCAATCCATCAATCACTCAAAGCAAAATCCATCCACCCTCCGCAACAGTCTGCCGGGGTGGACAAATTCAAATAAACTCTAGCTCACAAAGAGCAAAATGCCTAGTCGAAAATATCACTAGGATCCATTCTCAAACAATCTCCTGCCAGTAAAGACGTGGTACGTGTCCTCTAACCGGCGGTCTGCCGCTAAATGGCCACCGCAGGATAAACGGTTACGACGACCCGGGGCCCTCTGAACCGCGTGGTTTCGCCGCCAAATGGCACCACGATATACCGGTTATGGCCAGAGCCAATACGCTCCTTATTGGCATCAAATCCTTGAGGTATGAATCAATAGGATATGATCGATAGGGCACAAAGCCCTCTGTTAGCTAAGGTGGATTCAAATTTGTCCCCTTAGACAAACATTCAACCCCGGTCTACAAGGTCCCCTTGGACGAAGCAACCCATGGCTGCCGATAAGGATCCTTCTGTCAGGTTGGGTCGACTACCTCCTCTGACTAAGTAGACCAGGGACCACGATGGCCCGGGACGACGGAACCATGGGATCTTGATCGGGTCTATCATCCATTCCCCCATCATTCGCTTTAAGTACGAGATGGTAAAAATTTCTATTTTAAATATAAAAAACCTTCAAATTCCCAAATTCTCCAACTATTTTCAAACACAATTCTCAAATTTCCAAATCCAAATCCATTGCTGCTACTATATGCCAGATACACGTATCTCTATACGTATCTGATCGATGACTAGCCTTAATCGAAAGTTCTCTCTCGTGATCGGGGGAGGTAATTAACTATAGGGGCTTGCGCCTATAGGAAACCAGAACTCAGATCATAAAGTCCTCGCAAAATGAGGGCGAAATCTCTGGGTAGTGTCTTATCTACAAACCCATCTGCCTTCCAAAATTTACCTCGGAACTTAGTTTGTTAAAACTCCCTCGCCGAATAAGAAAAGCGAGCGGAGGCCGGGGCCGAATTTTCGGAGCCCACAGATTTCTGGCGACTCCGCTGGGGATTGGTTTCTCTTTCCATCTCTGGCTAGTCGTCTCAGTGCTATAGTAGCAGTTATATCAAATCGTACTCAAAATTTTGAGTCTATCAAAATGATCGTTTAATGATTCAAAACTCTGAATTTTCTAAAATGATCATTCAGCGAATTTATATGCATTTGGCAGTTTTTAAATTTATATTATTTTAATTGCTTGCTAATATTATTTTCTCTTATTTTTGTGTTCTGTGTAAGTCTCTGCATTTTGAAAGTGCGGGGTGATGTATCAGAATCTGATTACTAACCCTTGCCTTTCATTTATGCAGATGGATCTACAGAACACGCCAATGACCGTCCAACTGGGACGAGGAGCCAAGATCCAGCTGGCAAACGCTGTGATTGAAACTGGAAATGCTGGAGCCACCATTCACTTCGGTGGGCTCGAATTCTCAGCAGCTACTGCAAGGGCTGCAGCCGTCCCTGTGTACGGCGTAAACTCTGAAGAACCTTCTGGAAGGTCCCACTCTAAAAGGACTACTGTCAGAGGTGCTGCCCAAGGAAGAACCTCTGTATTTGAAAGACTATCCCAGCCTGAGGCCCTTACTGCAAAGAGGGTTGCCACTGGAAGAAAGATCTCTGTGGTGACTGCAAACACCACTACCCTGCCCAGAGAGACTGTTGCATCTGGGAGATATGATGCTGAGGCTTCCTCATCTGGAGGAAGGCTTACTAGAAGGCAAAGGAGGAAGAGAAATGCAGAGCTGCGAGCTCAACAATTACCTGTACCAGTCCATCCCTCCAATCTGCCAGCACAAGAACCAGAAATCAATATTCCCACTCAAAATAAGTTTTCTAACCTAAAGTGGGTAAAGAGAAATAGCTCATCTGGTGAGCTTAAGCAATCCTTCTGGGAGCGTCGACCTGAAGTTCCAGCCCCTCAGAAGATAAGAGAGCCCGAACGTCTGTCTGCCCGGGTACATCATGTACTGAAGACAGTCAAGGAGAAGGGCTTAATGAAAAAGAAGTTCCAGAGGCCACTGATTGTTGAGGCCCGAAAAACTCCTCCAAGAGAGAGGCTATCGTCTATTGTGATAACCAAACGAAGAAATTACCAACGCCAAGTTCCGCGGGAAGCACATCGGGGCGTGACACTTGGACCACATGTCCAAGAATCCGCCGCTGAAAGGGCCCAGCGGAAAGGCAAACAAGTTTGGAGGCCGAAGCCTCAAAATGAAAAGGTCTTTGAAGAAAGAGATAAGTCAAGCGTGACATCCGGAACAGTTTACCGAAGATCCGCACCTGCCAACAGAACTCGTCAGAAATGGGTCCAAAAGAAGACCCATAAGGACGACAATTATAATGACAGTCGACATCCTGGAGAGTCTTCCAGGAGATCCCGTCATTCTCCTACTTCAGCCAAAGAGGAAGTTCATTTCGATCGTAGTCCGCAGATCGAAGAAGTAATCATTCCAAGTCAAGAGCCTGAAATTCAGTGGCGACGCCGCTCAGAAATTCAGGTATGAGAAGATGAAAAAGAATATGACGATGATGATACTATGGAGATCGAAATGGTTCGTATGGTCAGCCGCATTGATGTTGAAGATGATGATGGTGATGAAGAAGACCAACAATCACAGCCGCGCGTACGTGTTTATCGACGTCGCCACAGGGCTAGATCTATTGCCAGCCGAAGTGCTCGCTCCTCAGAAGAAGGAGATGAGGAAGAAGAAGAGGTCGGAGAAAATCCCTTTGCTGGCGAAGACATCACACTCGCTGAAATGAGAAATCAAATGAGGCGACAGATGCGAAGAAAAGATAAAGAAATCTCTCAGTTGAATGATAAAATGACTGAGATGATGACTCGGATGACGGCCATGATGGAGATGATGCAGAAAACCACTTCTGTGGGCCCTGCACCGGCTCAACCCGTCAACCAAGCTGCTAATTCTCAAAACCCTCAAGCGCCTCAAGCCTCAGGAGTGAAAGGTGTACTTGAAGGTGGTAAAGAAACTAATGATCCAACCCGCCAGCGTACTCCACAAAATGTGGCGAGTGCCTCTGAGCCTGTAACTGCAGCACAGCTTGATGGCTTAATTAGCGAAAAGATTAAGGCCATTATAGCGGCTGAACAGGCAGAGAAGCTGGTAGGCAAAGGTCGCCCGTACCCAGCAGAGTACGATCATGTGCCATATCCAAAGGGATATTCTGTACCGAAGTTTAATATCTTCGATGGCAATAAAAATCCCAGGCAACACTTGGCGCAGTTCAAAGCAACCTGTGGAAATACAGGAGGCAATGATGCTCTGTTATTCAGGCAATTCGTGAGCAGCTTGAGTGGAACTGCTTTCGAATGGTACGCCGAACTGCCAAATGATTCATTAAAGACGTTTGCGGAGCTGGAAGCCTTATTCGTGAAAAGGTTTGCCAGTGCAACAGAGAAGACTACTATCGCTGATCTTGCTCTAGATAAGAGGAGAAAGGAAGAGTCAGTGACGAAATATATAACACGCTGGCGCAATCTCAGCATGAAGTGCGAGCAGCAGCTGGAAGAAGAACATGCAGTTCAATTGTTGATGGGAAACATTGATGACAAAATGCAACCCTTCTTATGCATGGCTTCAATCACCACCTTTCAAGATCTGTTGGATAGGGTGGCAAAATTTGAGAAGTTAAACTTATCAAAGTCTGAAAGCTTCCCTGATAAATTCAAAAAGGCTAAAGCTCCTGATGCCAGAAAGAATGAGGTCTACTCTGCATTCCCTCCCAGACTTGATAAAGGTAAACGGGTAGTGTATAATGTAGACAAAGGAAAGCAGCCGATGCAATATGAAGAAAAATCAAAGCAAGCTTACAATCCAAACCCTCAACTAAAGTTGGTTCTTGGAGGAAATGATAAACCTCGAGTCTTTCCTGGTGGAGGAGAGCGCCAGAGGCAACCCACGGGAACTGGTGATAGAACGTTCCCTTCCCTCAAGGAGAAAATGAATAAAGAATATTCATTTAAAAGGGAGAGTGTCGCTAAACTATTTCGACAAGCACTCAAGAACGGTCTAGAATTGCCAGAATGCAAAAGACCTGAAGAGTCCAAACACAGTGGCGACCCAAACTACTGCCCATATCATCGAGTAGTTAGCCATCCAATTGAAGATTGTTATGTCTTCAAAGATTGGTTAGAAAAGATGTACAAGAGGGGAGAACTGACATTATCAGATAATGTGTTGGTTCGTCCCAAAAAAGAATCCACCCGGGTAGTCACGTCCTCTTCCGTACTCCCGCTTAAAGAAAAAATGAAAGAACCTATTCAATGTGAACAATGGGAAACGGTGGTTTCCAAGAAGACAACAAAGATGTTGAAACAGCTTGAAGGAGTTCCTGGTGTCAAATGGAAGTCTCCTACTGAGCCAGTACTGCATTTAAAATGGTTGCCTGTGTCACAAGCATCCACCTCTAAACAGCAACCTGGCCAAGCTAGCTCGTCAAAATCCGGCAAAGCAAAGACGAAGTCTTCTAAGAAGAAAGCCAAGTTGAAGAAGCCTGTGGCGAAGAAGACTGCAACTCAAAAGGCTATTGATAGTTTAGGTGAATATTACCAGACTGTCAGGAGGCCTATTAAGCTCAGTGATTTTATGAAAGAGCTTAAAATAGATGAAAAGAAAGAAGAAGCTGAAGATGAATCTCTTCCTACGGAGATATGCCGAGTCATCTCAGCAACATTAAAAATAGCAGAAAGGGAGAAATACGCTGAAGAAGCGGCCCCTGAATTCTGTCTAATGGTATCATCAATGGAATTCAGTTCAGAAGATCTATGTTTTCCAGATGATGAAGATTCAGACCCAAGCGTAGCATCACAAATGAAACAAGTAAAGTTGGGAGACGATTCCGAGTCTACAGATGAATCCCCAGACACAACAATGGCTGACTCTGAAGAGAATGCTTCATCAAACAAGTCTGAATCAGATGAGGTGGCCCAGGTGCAGTTGAGGAGTGGCAAGATATTGCCGCCTCCACCAAAGAAGGGGATTCCTAACAAAGATAAAGGAAAAGAGATAATTGTCAATGAAGATATTATCTTAAATGACTCCAAGAAGAAAGAGACTTCATCTAAGGGGATAGATTACAATATCTTATCTCACTTACGGAAGATCCCAGCACAACTCAGCATATATGATGCCCTCTTGATGTCTAAAGACCTTCGAGAAACTTTGATCCAAGCTCTCAGAGACCCCGAAAGATATGAAGCATATTTTGCTGAACGCAATTTGACTGAAGTCTTGCAAGCTCAAAATGAGCCCCTCATCACTTTTGCTAATGATGATATGATGCTTGGAACGGCGGATCACAATCGCCCTCTGTATGTTACGGCAGAGAGCGACGGTATGATGATCAGTCGAATTTTGATTGATCCCGGATCTTCCGTAAATCTTATGAGCCTTAAGGCACTGAGATCCCTCTGCCTCGATGTAGAACATCTTGGCCAAGATAAACTGATGGTGCACGGCTTCAACGAGAAAGGGCAGAAAACTCTTGGTTCGTTTATGCTTCCTCTTGTATTTGGGGAACTCCATACGGAAGCCAAATTCCATGTAATTGATGCGGACACTTCGTTCAAGGCGTTATTGGGTCGCCCATGGCTGCATGAATACGGCGTTGTCCCTTCAACGTTACACCAGTGCATGAAGTATCTCAGAGAAGGAGAAGAATTCAGGATCTCTGGCGATATTCAGCCCTTTGCAGTACATGAAGTAACAGTTTATGAAGATGCTAAGTACTTCATGCCAAAGAAGCAAAAGTCGTCAAGTTCTCTTGAGGCTAGAGCATCAAATTCTAAGGCTGCAAAGAAATCCAAGCAAGAAGATGAGAAGAAGCGTGTGGGGAGAAAGAAGGCAGCGCCGACTCTTCCTAAAACATCAATCATTCCTAAAGAAAAGAAGAATGTACCTCATCTTGGGAGTGACACGGATGAAGATGATGTTACTCCTGCCAAATCTCGAAAAGTATGCCAGTCCACGGATGAATGGAGTAGGCAGATTGAATTTTCAAATGATGATTATGACTACGACTCAATCTATATGAATTCAGTGCAGAGTGTGTTCTCCAGAAGAATAGACAGTCTGTTAATTTCAGACAGCGTACTCGTAGTCACACGTGTTCCCTTGCAACATTTCAAGGAAATCATTTCGCGTGAGGTTCATAAAATTGAAGAACTCTCCACTCTTTATCTGCCTCCCCGTAAAAATGGGACTGTGCCAAAGAATGTGTTATATTCCACGGGAGTTCATGAAGAGGAGAATCATGACTGGGATTGCATGCTCATCGACTCCGAGGAATTATTTCCTACGAGGCTACCCAAATTCAGTACCAAAAATATTCAAAGAATGCTACGAAAGCAAATCAATATTCCTACTACCAAACGACAGCTCCGTACAAGCTTAGGCCTCTGGTATGGGAGGAGTCCGTGTCCGTTACGGCAGAAGGATACAGACGCATATAAAGGTATTGGATTCATCAAAAGAAAATTCCTCCGGAAGGAGATTTGTCGGGCGATCACATGTGGAGAAATCAAATCCGATGATGATGGTGCTGAAGAAACATACGAAACCAATGCTTATGATGATCAACCCGTAGAAGCTGAGCCTGCACCAGAAGAACTGGAAGATGGTGGACAAGCTGCTACGATGGACGAGCTCAAAGAAGTCAACTTGGGAACTGAGGAGGACCCTCGCCCAACCTTCATTAGCTCTCTTCTACCAACAGATCAAGTAGAAGAAATAAAAGAGTTACTATGTGAATTCAGGGACTGCTTTGCCTGGACATATGCTGAGATGCCTGGCTTATCCCCTGATGTGGCAGTTCATAAATTAGCAATCAAGCCTGATGCAGTACCTATCAAGCAAGCTCCAAGGAGAATGAGATTGGAGATTGAAGAGCAGGTGATTGCAGAAACAAAGAAGCTCATAGAAGCAGGCTTCATTCGAGAAGAAAAATATGCCGACTGGATTGCCAATATCGTCCCTGTAAAGAAGAAGAATGGCCAGATTCGTATCTGCATCGACTTCAGGGACCTCAATAAGGCATGCCCGAAAGATGACTTTCCGCTCCCAGTATCAGAGCTTCTAGTTGACAGTACATCCAATTACGATATGTTCTCCTTCATGGATGGATCATCAGGCTACAATCAAATCAAGATGGCGTCCGAGGATGAAAAACATACGTCGTTCAGAACGCCCATTGGAATTTTCTGCTACACAGTCATGCCCTTTGGCCTGAAGAACGCTGGTGCCACCTACCAGCGGGCGATGACTCGTATATTTGATGATTTGATTCATCAGAAGGTCGAATGCTATGTAGATGACTTGGTCATTAAAAGCATAGGCCGAAAAGACCACCTTCATGACTTGAGGATCGTGTTCGAAAGAATCAGAAAATATGATCTGAAGATGAACCCTCTCAAATGTGCATTTGGGGTATCCTCAGGGAAATTCCTAGGGTACGTTGTTCGACATCGAGGCATCGAAGTCGATCCCAACAAGATCAAGGCGATCGTGGAGATGCCACCTCCAAAGAATCTTCGGCAACTCCGCTCCTTACAAGGACAACTGGCTTTCATTCGGAGATTTATATCAAATCTATCGGGTAGGTGCCAGCCATTTTCAAAGCTAATGAAGAAAGATGTCCGTTTCAAATGGGACGCAGAGTGCCAAGAAGCATTTGACAGCATCAAAAGATATCTGTTGAATCCTCCTATTCTCGTGGCGCCAATCCCCGGGAAGCCTCTTATACTGTATACGGCAGCACTAGAAGAGTCCCTCGGAGCACTATTGGCCCAGCATAATGAAGAAGGCAAGGAGAATGCACTCTACTACATCAGTCGGAGGTTGATAGGAGCAGAAATCCGCTACTCTCCAATCGAGAAGCATTGCTTGGCCCTGATCTTCGCAGTTCAGAAGCTCCGCCATTATATGTTGTCTCACAAAATCACCTTGATATCAAAGATCGATCCGTTGAAGTTCTTGATGACAAGACCAGCGTTGACAGGTCGTTTGGCAAGGTGGGCAGTGATACTCCTGCAGTTTGATATCACATATGTCCCTCAAAAGGCAGTGAAAGGGCAGGTGTTAGCAGACTTTCTTGCAGCACATCCTATCCCTGCAGATTCTCCGCTCAACGACGATTTACCTGACGAGCAGATCATGAATGTTGAAAAAGAGGAGATGCTACGAGTATGGGAAATGTATTTTGACGGTGCATCGTCAATCAAGCGTGCTCGGCCTCCAAATCTCGAAAAGGCTCAAGCCGGAATTGGAATCATTTTCGTAGCACCCGAGGGAGGCATAATGAGATTTTCGTTCAGTCTGACTGAACCTCGGACAAACAATGAGGCTGAATATGAAGCCCTAATAGCAGGATTGGAGATTGCAATCGATGTACGAATTCAAAATCTCCAAATCTTCGGTGATTCTCAACTTGTTGTAAATCAAGTGTTGGGAGTTTACAAAATCACCAAGTTTGAGTTGGCCTGTTATCATCGGCGAGTTCTTGAGCTTATGAAGCAAATTCCAGTTGTCAAACTAACTCAAGTTCCCCGATGTCAAAATGGCAAAGCTGATTCTCTTGCTAAATTGGCTAAAGAAATGGCGAATATGGACGACGAATGGCCTATAATAATTATGGTGCACAATCGACGGATCTTAGAGCCAGCATTATTACAATTCCCGCAGGCAGAGGGAATACCAAATTCAAGCCAGCAGGATACAACTCCAGTTGATCCTCAACCTCCCCAACCAGTTGATCTCGAAGATCAACTTGAAGAACATCAAGTTCCTAAGAAAAGACGAAAGGCCAGTCAAACTTCAGAATCATGGTGGCATTGTCTAGATGTCGAGGAAGAAGATGACTGGAGACTGCCTTTCATTGATTACTTCAAAGAAAATAAATTGCCAACAGACAAATCACTAGCTGCTCAAATCAAGAAGAGAGCGCTACGATATGCATTTGTCAACAACACATTGTATCGGCGTGCTTTCGATCAAATGTGGCTAAGATGCTTAGGGACTCGAGAAGCTGATAAGGTGGTAGCAGAAGTTCACGAAGGACTTTGTGGAGCACACCAATCAGGTCCCAAGATGGCAATCAAAATTAAAAGAATGGGCTACTATTGGCCGACCATGGTCAGAGATTGTATCAATCATGCTAAGAGGTGTCATGAGTGTCAGATCCATGGTGATATTATACATCAACCGCCAAATCCGCTGCACCCTACAATAGCGTCCTGGCCATTTGAATGTTGGGGTACTGATGTTATCGGGCCGATAGATCCGCCGTCATCAACAGGACACCGCTTTATTTTGGCAGGACAGACTATTTTTCTAAGTGGGCAGAAGCAGTTCCATTCAAAGAAGTTACATCTGAGCATGTAATCAATTTCTTTACCCATAATATTGTCTACAGATTTGGAGTGCCGCGTCGCATAATCTCAGACAATGGAACTGCATTTAAAAGTACAAAAATCTATAAGTTCGTTGATCGGCATAAAATCGATTGGCGGTATTCCTCTATATATTATCCAAGAGCAAATGGCTTAGCTGAAGCCTTCAACAAAACGTTGGTGAAATTGCTAAAAAAGATTCTCTCCAAGAACAAAAGAGAGTGGCATACGAAGATGGCAGAAGCGCTATGGGCGTATCGTACAACTTACAAAACGCCAACCAAAGCCACTCCTTATTCTCTAGTATTTGGAGTTGAGGCCGTACTGCCGCTAGAAGTTGAACTTCCATCTCTTCGAGTTGCTGTCCAGAATGAGCTGACTCAAGAACAAAATGCTCGTCTAAGAATGGAGGAGCTCGATGCACTCGATGAAATCATGTTACAAGCTCAGCAGAACCTGGAGATCTACCGAGCAAGAATGACAAAATCCTTTGATCGAATGGTGCGTCCTCGATCATTTCAAGAAGGAGAATTGGTCCTGGTGCAGAGAAGGCCAATAATCCCGCATAGAAAAATCGGTGGCAAATTCGTATCTAACTGGGAAGGACCTTTCGTCATCGAGAAGGTATTTCAAGGAGGAGCTTATCAACTTATCGATCTGAATGGTCAAAGGCCCATGCCGCCGATCAATGGTCGTTACCTGAAGAAATACTACGCATAAAATGTTATGTTTAGTGTATTATGCTTTCATGTCTGTTTATTAGCATATACATTTCATATTTTGAAACTCTCTTATGTTATGAGAATACATTTCAAAATCCTCCTGTTAGGCTGGGGGCATTTTAAATATTTATTCGGGTCGACATCGCGCTGCATGCCGAGATCCCCGAATAAATATTTAAAATTTCAAGATTCCAATTCTATTTCATTCTAAAATGTCCCTGCAAGACAGGGGGCATTTTAAATATTTATTCGGGTCGACATCGCGCTGCATGCCGAGATCCCCGAATAAATATTTAAAATTATCAATTCATATGTCTTGTGTGCTAAAGAATACACAGATACTTGTTTTTCAAAGCCTATGCAGGTGATCTCTCAAAGATTGAGACACCTTCTCCAACAAACCAAGACTCAAAGGTCAAGAAAGAGACTTTTGTGGCTACACACTCATACAAATTGAGCCGGAAAAGCTTGAAGTCTTTCAACAGCCTGAAGCTTAAGGTTTGAATGGGTGTAAAAGGTCGGATCCAACACGCCCAAATATGGCCGGATCGCTGGCAGCTCCGTCTACTCAACAAGCCATAAGAACGGCCGTAGTAGCGGAACCCCCACTTCGTCAACCCGCCAGTAAAGACTGTAGGAAGAATGAAGGGCAATTTGACTCGACAAGTCCAAGTGATCGTAGTCTGCAAAGTTCTCCAAAATGACCGGAGAATCAAAGTTCCAATGGAATAATGAGTCTCGAGCAATTACTGAACGTTCGTAGGCTCCAAAATCCAAAACCATGAATGATGACTTCAAATCTATCAACTTCTGCAAAATCAGCATTGGAAAGCGCAATTCCCAGAGCTCAAATCTGAAGTCTGAATGGGTGTAAAAGGTCGGATCCAACAAGCCTAAATATGGTCGGATCGCTGGCAGCTCCATCTACTCAACAAGCCATAAGAAAGGCCGTAATAGAGGAACTCCTATCTCAGCAACCAGAGGACGAAGAGCTGTCAAATTCCAGCTCCCCCGATCTGATGAACTCAAGTAACTCAGATTAAAGTCTTCTCAAGTGGTTAAGGATCAAGATACTACCTACATTCGGTACTATCAACTGAATCTAAAACCTGCAAATCCTTCAACAAATCCGTCAAGCACAAAGCGAGGATCGAAGGAACTTTTCTTCAACAAGTCCACCAAAGCACAAAGCAAAGGACCGAAGAAAACTATCCCAAAGTTCAAGAAAAGCCTATGGCAGAACTAAGAGGATTCTGTCATCAACAAGTCCGCTATGCACAAAGCTCTGGACCGATGACTTTTCGCCATCGACCTAATACAAACCTAAGGGTTTAGGTCACCGACATCTACTCCTCCATCAAGCCCGCCAAAGCTAGAAGCATAGGGCAGAAGGAAAATAAAAATTCTGACAAGTCAGCAAAGACAAATCAGACAATCCTTCATCAAGTCCGCAGCACAAAGCACAGGACAGAAGAATCAAAATCTCAGGACTCAAGTAAAAGTTGCAGATTGAGCACCTGGATGACATCTACAAATGTCCCTAAAAGATTGTGGGCATTTAAATATTTATTTGGGTCGACATAGCGCTGCATGCCGAGATCCCCAAATAAATATTTAAAATTTCATCAAAATACAAGCATATGATAGAAAAATCTTGAGCATATGCTATCCACTAACGTCAATCTACAAAGATAAGATATCAACCATCTATGGATACATCTAGAAGCGCATATGCTATCCATTAAATGAAAATTTTAGTGTGACATCCAAACAAGATTTTGGAGATCCACTAAAAGAAAGTTAGTTTGACATCCAAACAATTTTTGGAGATCCACTAAACGAAAATCCTTGTGTGACATCTAGAATAGATATCTAGAGATCCACAGGGTCAATCAGCATGCAACAAACGTGGCCCGCTCCAATCGCCTACCACATTTGTTGGGGGGCATTTGTTGACCTGCCGTATAAAACAAAAAAAAAATAAAATAAAATTATACCTGTCCGGCGCCGAATTCAGCACGTCGTCGCCCACGACTTCGCACGATCGGATGTCTACATCGTGTTAACTGCTCTCGCTCTCTTCTCTCTATCAAATGGGAAGTTACGGCATTTTTTTTTTTGTGCGGAAGCAACAACGTGAGCTCGCTGGCAGTGAAGATAACTTTCTCCCTTGCGTGCGACTCTCTCCCTCGACTCCTCCTTGCTGTCCGACTGCTCCTTCGACGACATTCCCTACGAGTTGGAATCGGACGTTACGACACTTTGAGCGGAAGCGACAAACGGGAGCTCGCTGAGAAGATAACTTTCTACCTTTCAGACGCTTCTTCGGCTCATTCCGGCTGTTCGACAAAGCTCCTCCGACGACTTTCCCTTCCCTTTGGTTCAGAAGTTACGACAGTTTGATCGGAAGCTGCACAGAGAGCTCGCTCGCTGTGAAATTAACTTTCTCCCTTTCACGGCTTCTTCGGTTCTCCCGTGGCCGGTCGACTTCGCTGCGGCTCGGCCCCCTCCTCCGGCGGCGTTCCTTCCCGCTGGACCGAAAGTTACGGCAGTTTGATCCAAAGCAACGACGGGAGCTCGCCGGCCGTGAAGGTAACCTTCTCCTTCTCGCGTGCTTCTCCGGCCAAAATCCCGTAAATCCACCGTCCCGAGGGATTTAAAAAAAAAAAATAAATAAATATATATTTAATTATAATTATATTTAATTAATGTTAATTAATTATAAATATTATTTTTAATTAATTACAAATGTTATAATTAATTATATTTAATTCTAATTAAATTATTATAATTAAGTTAATTAATTATAATTAATTTTAATTAGAATTAATGTTAATTAATTATAATTTATAAGATTAATTATTATTAATTAATATCAATTAATTATAATTTATTAAAATTAATTAAAATTAATTAGTTATAATTAATCATGGATTAATTATAATTAATAATCTTAGTTAATTTTAATAAACTTTAATTAATTAGTTTAATTAATTAGAATTAATTAAAAGTAATTAATTAACAATAATTTAGTAATTAATTATAATTAATTAATATTAATTATAATTAATTCAAAAAAAAGAGAGAGAAGAATTCCCATCTTGCCTCGATCATCATGTACCCGATCAACGAGCCTACACTGCCAGCCTGCCGGGACTTCAAGGTATAATTTCTGACTTAAACCCCGTTCTCGACGTTTGTAGCGGACCGGAGAACCACCTATACGCGCTCTTGTAGCACGGTAGGAGGGAGCCCGGTGCGAAGCATACGGCGAGGCGGGTAAGCCCTATACACGCTCTTGTAGCGTGGTGGGGACGGCTCTCGACCTCGACCTCGACACCGACACTGCCGACGACTGCTACGTAAGGTATAATTTCTAACTCCAATCCCATTCTCGACGTTTGCAGCGGACCGGAGAACCACCTATACGCGCTCTTGTAGCACGGTAGGAGGGAGCCCGGTGCGAAGCATACGACGAGGTGGGAGAGCCCTATACACGCTCTTGTAGCGTGGTGGGGAGTCACTGCTGTTCTGGTACGTCACTGCTGTTCTGGTACGGGTACTGCTGAAGGCCCCATACACGCTCTTGTAGCGTGGTGGGATGAAATTTTGTACGGCCGCGGTGTCCAAGGACACCTACCATACACGCTCTAGTAGCGTGGTGGGAAGGCCCAGCTCCCCAATTTTCCCCCAAACGGGGGATATGCCGGGGTGCTGCCGAAATTTTCACTGAAGTGCACAGAACTTGAACTAAATGAGCAGAGGACTTGTACGAAGAACAGAGGACTGGTGGACCTAAATTTGAACAAGTTCTAAATGATTTCTAAGGATCAAATTCAAATGAAATAAAATCAAGCTGAAGCCCAATTCAAATCATTTGAACAAGAAATTAAACTCAAAAGATTTCAGAGGACCCTTGACAATCAATTTGAACTCAAGCAAGAACTTGAGTTGGACTTCAAGAAGACCTGTACATTCTCGTTTGAATCGCTCTTTGTGGCTTTTCATTTACTGAGGTGTTCTTGCTGGTTGTTCTGTGGCATTGGGTTGTATCGATTGAATGTTTAAGATCGTTGAAGGTAAAGCTTGAAGCAGTTTTCACGGTCTTCTTAAAATGCAACCAATAAAGGAGGACCGGCCTCTTAATGTGATGCTAATCAAAGATAACAAGCCTATTTGCTTCATAAGATGCAACGACGATCTTCCGTTCGAAATGGGATTCAAATAAGGTTCATCAGGAGCCTGAACCATACTTCAATACAAACAAACAACGGGAGACTCTCGATGCATGAATTCCTACAACAATCCCTACAAATGCCTGTTGATTGAGAAGGCAATATGGGAGACCAATAATGGAAGGACCCGTCCTCTATAAACAAATTCAGACATTAAACCACCTAAGATTGGTGACAGGTGGGCATAATGTAGGAAACAATGGGTCTCCTACGATCAGTTCCAGGAGCTCGTGGTGGACGCAACGAGTCCTCGTAAATGGATACAACCAGCTTGTGGATAACAACAGTGAGTACCTCGTAGGCACAACGAATCACTGTGGACACAAGTACGGATATTACCTACAACGACAGTCCCCTGCAAAGGGATTCTTGTGGATAACAACAGTGTATTGAAAGAACAACGAATCACTGTGGACACGAGTACAGATATCACCTACGACAATGGTGATCAAGATCTTTAAGTATGCCGGGTACAAAGGCAACCCGATGTACGAAAAAAGGACACCCCCTGGCAGAAGAGATGACATGTTTGAACAAATTAGAATCAAACTTCCTGGTGTTCCAAATTCTCTTCTTAGTTCTATACTCAAGAAGAAAACAGCTCTGGTACCCACAAATACCGGAAATTACAAGTCTGCCACATTGAAGATCCTAAAAAGGGAGTTCTTCCCAAATTAGCATTCTTTGACTCCAGAATCTAGAAAATCCTTCCCGGCGAGTGAGAAAGGGGGATTCAACATCAAAATTCATCGCCACCGGATCTACAACATTCGTACAAGCAGACAGAAGGCGTCTATAATTATTTTAAAGTACCCCTACACGTGCACCTTAGTTTGTATACACATAGGTACACAAGGGGTAAATACAATCTCAACCCGCATGGGCCCTGGCGAGCGTGTTATTGGTACACACGTGACGCCTATGGATGCTACGCGGTTTGACAAGTGAATTCAAGTTCGAATCCGATCCTTCTATACGAATCAATAGAAGTCGACAAGATTCGAACTACCTAATAAAATACACTGTTGTAGCGAACGGTGTATTTGTTTAAATACATTCTTTTTAGGCCTTCAAGGCCTAAAATCAAGAAAATTCACAAACAAAGGCACAAAGCCTATGAAACCCAATCCTCTATCGACCAGTAGATAGAGTCGACAAGGTTCAATCTAGAAAAAGGAAATGACCCCAAACACCCCGATGATGGCCGTGTTGAATGCTAATTTCAACCGGAGGGGTTCACAAATACTTTCAAATGCCACCCAAATACTCCAGAAATCCAAATCAATCCCAAATTCCAAGATATTTAAATCTGAAATCAATCCATCAATCACTCAAAGCAAAATCCATCCACCCTCCGCAACAGTCTGCCGGGGTGGACAAATTCAAATAAACTCTAGCTCACAAAGAGCAAAATGCCTAGTCGAAAATATCACTAGGATCCATTCTCAAACAATCTCCTGCCAGTAAGGACGTGGTACGTGTCCTCTAACCGGCGGTCTGCCGCTAAATGGCCACCGCAGGATAAACGGTTACGACGACCCGGGGCCCTCTGAACCGCGTGGTTTCGCCGCCAAATGGCACCACGATATACCGGTTATGGCCAGAGCCAATACGCTCCTTATTGGCATCAAATCCTTGAGGTATGAATCAATAGGATATGATCGATAGGGCACAAAGCCCTCTGTTAGCTAAGGTGGATTCAAATTTGTCCCCTTAGACAAACATCCAACCCCGGTCTACAAGGTCCCCTTGGACGAAGCAACCCATGGCTGCCGATAAGGATCCTTCTGTCAGGTTGGGTCGACTACCTCCTCTGACTAAGTAGACCAGGGACCACGATGGCCCGGGACGACGGAACCATGGGATCTTGATCGGGTCTATCATCCATTCCCCCATCATTCGCTTTAAGTACGAGATGGTGAAAATTTCTATTTTAAATATAAAAAACCTTCAAATTCCCAAATTCTCCAACTATTTTCAAACACAATTCTCAAATTTCCAAATCCAAATCCATTGCTGCTACTATATGCCAGATACACGTATCTCTATACGTATCTGATCGATGACTAGCCTTAATCGAAAGTTCTCTCTCGTGATCGGGGGAGATAATTAACTATAGGGGCTTGCGCCTATAGGAAACCAGAACTCAGATCATAAAGTCCTCGCAAAATGAGGGCGAAATCTCTGGGTAGTGTCTTATCTACAAACCCATCTGCCTTCCAAAATTTACCTCGGAACTTAGTTTGTTAAAACTCCCTCGCCGAATAAGAAAAGCGAGCGGAGGCCGGGCCGAATTTTCGGAGCCCACAGATTTCTGGCGACTCCGCTGGGGATTGGTTTCTCTTTCCATCTCTGGCTAGTCGTCTCAGTGCTATAGTAGCAGTTATATCAAATCGTACTCAAAATTTTGAGTCTATCAAAATGATCGTTTAATGATTCAAAACTCTGAATTTTCTAAAATGATCATTCAGCGAATTTATATGCATTTGGCAGTTTTTAAATTTATATTATTTTAATTGCTTGCTAATATTATTTTCTCTTATTTTGTGTTCTGTGTAAGTCTCTGCATTTTGAAAGTGCGGGGTGATGTATCAGAATCTGATTACTAACCCTTGCCTTTCATTTATGCAGATGGATCTACAGAACACGCCAATGACCGTCCAACTGGGACGAGGAGCCAAGATCCAGCTGGCAAACGCTGTGATTGAAACTGGAAATGCTGGAGCCACCATTCACTTCGGTGGGCTCGAATTCTCAGCAGCTACTGCAAGGGCTGCAGCCGTCCCTGTGTACGGCGTAAACTCTGAAGAACCTTCTGGAAGGTCCCACTCTAAAAGGACTACTGTCAGAGGTGCTGCCCAAGGAAGAACCTCTGTATTTGAAAGACTATCCCAGCCTGAGGCCCTTACTGCAAAGAGGGTTGCCACTGGAAGAAAGATCTCTGTGGTGACTGCAAACACCACTACCCTGCCCAGAGAGACTGTTGCATCTGGGAGATATGATGCTGAGGCTTCCTCATCTGGAGGAAGGCTTACTAGAAGGCAAAGGAGGAAGAGAAATGCAGAGCTGCGAGCTCAACAATTACCTGTACCAGTCCATCCCTCCAATCTGCCAGCACAAGAACCAGAAATCAATATTCCCACTCAAAATAAGTTTTCTAACCTAAAGTGGGTAAAGAGAAATAGCTCATCTGGTGAGCTTAAGCAATCCTTCTGGGAGCGTCGACCTGAAGTTCCAGCCCCTCAGAAGATAAGAGAGCCCGAACGTCTGTCTGCCCGGGTACATCATGTACTGAAGACAGTCAAGGAGAAGGGCTTAATGAAAAAGAAGTTCCAGAGGCCACTGATTGTTGAGGCCCGAAAAACTCCTCCAAGAGAGAGGCTATCGTCTATTGTGATAACCAAACGAAGAAATTACCAACGCCAAGTTCCGCGGGAAGCACATCGGGGCGTGACACTTGGACCACATGTCCAAGAATCCGCCGCTGAAAGGGCCCAGCGGAAAGGCAAACAAGTTTGGAGGCCGAAGCCTCAAAATGAAAAGGTCTTTGAAGAAAGAGATAAGTCAAGCGTGACATCCGGAACAGTTTACCGAAGATCCGCACCTGCCAACAGAACTCGTCAGAAATGGGTCCAAAAGAAGACCCATAAGGACGACAATTATAATGACAGTCGACATCCTGGAGAGTCTTCCAGGAGATCCCGTCATTCTCCTACTTCAGCCAAAGAGGAAGTTCATTTCGATCGTAGTCCGCAGATCGAAGAAGTAATCATTCCAAGTCAAGAGCCTGAAATTCAGTGGCGACGCCGCTCAGAAATTCAGGTACGAGAAGATGAAAAAGAATATGACGATGATGATACTATGGAGATCGAAATGGTTCGTATGGTCAGCCGCATTGATGTTGAAGATGATGATGGTGATGAAGAAGACCAACAATCACAGCCGCGCGTACGTGTTTATCGACGTCGCCACAGGGCTAGATCTATTGCCAGCCGAAGTGCTCGCTCCTCAGAAGAAGGAGATGAGGAAGAAGAAGAGGTCGGAGAAAATCCCTTTGCTGGCGAAGACATCACACTCGCTGAAATGAGAAATCAAATGAGGCGACAGATGCGAAGAAAAGATAAAGAAATCTCTCAGTTGAATGATAAAATGACTGAGATGATGACTCGGATGACGGCCATGATGGAGATGATGCAGAAAACCACTTCTGTGGGCCCTGCACCGGCTCAACCCGTCAACCAAGCTGCTAATTCTCAAAACCCTCAAGCGCCTCAAGCCTCAGGAGTGAAAGGTGTACTTGAAGGTGGTAAAGAAACTAATGATCCAACCCGCCAGCGTACTCCACAAAATGTGGCGAGTGCCTCTGAGCCTGTAACTGCAGCACAGCTTGATGGCTTAATTAGCGAAAAGATTAAGGCCATTATAGCGGCTGAACAGGCAGAGAAGCTGGTAGGCAAAGGTCGCCCGTACCCAGCAGAGTACGATCATGTGCCATATCCAAAGGGATATTCTGTACCGAAGTTTAATATCTTCGATGGCAATAAAAATCCCAGGCAACACTTGGCGCAGTTCAAAGCAACTGTGGAAATACAGGAGGCAATGATGCTCTGTTATTCAGGCAATTCGTGAGCAGCTTGAGTGGAACTGCTTTCGAATGGTACGCCGAACTGCCAAATGATTCATTAAAGACGTTTGCGGAGCTGGAAGCCTTATTCGTGAAAAGGTTTGCCAGTGCAACAGAGAAGACTACTATCGCTGATCTTGCTCTAGATAAGAGGAGAAAGGAAGAGTCAGTGACGAAATATATAACACGCTGGCGCAATCTCAGCATGAAGTGCGAGCAGCAGCTGGAAGAAGAACATGCAGTTCAATTGTTGATGGGAAACATTGATGACAAAATGCAACCCTTCTTATGCATGGCTTCAATCACCACCTTTCAAGATCTGTTGGATAGGGTGGCAAAATTTGAGAAGTTAAACTTATCAAAGTCTGAAAGCTTCCCTGATAAATTCAAAAAGGCTAAAGCTCCTGATGCCAGAAAGAATGAGGTCTACTCTGCATTCCCTCCCAGACTTGATAAAGGTAAACGGGTAGTGTATAATGTAGACAAAGAAAGCAGCCGATGCAATATGAAGAAAAATCAAAGCAAGCTTACAATCCAAACCCTCAACTAAAGTTGGTTCTTGGAGGAAATGATAAACCTCGAGTCTTTC